>CAAKHD010001955.1:10138-49453 GCA_901007705.1 Fistularia tabacaria
TATTTCTTTCAATTTTTTTTTTTTTCTCCGAAGCCAAATTACAGGATTTCAAAGAAGACAAAGAATAGGCACTTTTGGCCTGAACGATTTTTTTTTTTGTTTTGTTTTGTTTTTTTTGTTTTTTTTTTTGGTTTGTTTTGTTCCCCCCCACACACACACACACTTTTCAAAATTCCTGAATAGTTGCCAAGACCTTCACGAAAAGCAAGTAAGTTTGAGAGATCAGAAGATCACAGCTGCTTAGAGGGATGGACATGGTGGCAGACATATTGCTTGCCACCAATGGATTAATACATAAGGGAACAGTATCCTTTAGCAGCTTCATTTTAACCCATTGACATTTTTCCAAAGGCTGTTGAAACGCAACAACATGCAAGCCCAGTCACATCAGTATGGCACCCCAGAATTCCCATTTGCTTCTGTCAGCATATTAGCTAGACAATGAGTACTTGAACAGAAGATTGGCAATGGGAACACTGTAGATCCAATAATATACACTGCCTTGCTCTGCAAGTCTACTTTATTTCTGTGCACATTTCTTTTAAAGATGAGGCTCTTAAAGACAAACATGTTTTATCTCATTTGTTAACCCTTTGAGATCATGGCAAAGGGTATCTGAGATCATGGCAAAGGTGTCCTATTTTTGACTTGTTATGAACTTGAGAATTATGTGTTGATCTGGCAATATATTTTTGAAAGTCATATTTATTAAATATTTTGTATGAAAAGAGAATTAAAGTTGTCTTTGTTCTGGAGGGTCAGTCTGTGTAATGTTTTGAGAAAATGTCAGAGCACTCTGAAATGCTTCTCATACATATGCTGTAGGAACTGAAATTCCTGTTAAGCTAGATACTGCATGTTGTAACAAGCCATCTTCCTTCTGAGACTGTGTGTTGTTGTCCCTGCTATGAGTTATGACTAAAATCTGACTAGCCAGTCTGAGAAGCTTTTGTGGAGTTAAACTTATCGAGATGTAGTCGTGTTTGGAATTTTGTAGGAATTAAGCCAATGCCATAGATCACCTTGAGAAAAACCTTAAACATATTCGGAGTTAAAACACTTTTTGTGCTTTTCCCTAATCCACCACATTCTTACTTCCCAGATAAGATTTTGCTTCTGTCAATGACATGTCTCAGATTACAACGGCTAATTCCGAGGGAGAATGGGACCGGAGAAGCCACCACTGCGTTGTTAGTAACATCACTGCTGGATTGACTTTGACTGTCAACGTACTATAAGCCTGTTGGGACTACATTCGATTTCATGCTGGTTGCTACCTGAACGCTATTGGCCTATTTGCATACCCACAAAGACAAAAGTATTTTTCCTGGTTTAAACATGTTTATCATAAAATGTCTTTCTAGTAAAATAAAAAATTAAAACTTAACACACAATGGGATTACATTTCACAAAAAAACAGCTACCAAGGGCTTTGCATGGGGTGAGAGAAACACTCCTACAGTAACTGCCCAAGCACACACTCTGGATCCACAGTGTCAGGGTGTGAACAGAAGTTGTTTCAACCTTTTGTTTTTTTTCTAAATACAACCAACATTGTGATACAGCTCATGTACAAAAACTTGACAGAAGTCAAGAATCCAGTCTTGATCATACATGCAGATTCAACTTCTATTGAAGGTGCTTAAAACTACCAAGCAAGTTATGAGTTCAATCTGACAAAGAATGTTCATATCTGAAAAAGAGGTGATGAAATGAATCTGGAAACAGTAATCAATCACCCTAGAGCTTCAGCAGTGAAACTGGACAGTTTTCAGACACGTAGGAGCCAGTATTTCATACTGAAAACCATGACGTACTTCATGGCTCCTGCCTGTCTGAAATCCCCCGATCTTTAACACAAAACCAAATCTAAACTCCAATTAAAGGTTTTTGACTTTCATTTGCGAGCCTCTCTTGACCACCACTACTTATGGGTGGAGGCTAAGTCTGTTTCAAGTATTTGACAAAGTGTAACTCAAACGCTCATGTACCAATTATGTGTTCAGCATGTGTGTGAAGAGAATGGATATTGTAGTAAAACGTGACGTGTGTACAAATGCAAATCATCTGAAGAGACTGAATGGGATAAACATGTAGCTTAACACAATATCAGCTATATCTCCGTGGCGTCAGGCATCTTTACTGTAGCCGGTCTCTCCCCCTCAGGACCTCTTCAGTCGTCGTAATCTAGAGGTTCTGGCCACATATTCACTCCCCTCCTTTCCAGTTGTGGATCTGGAACTAATAGAGGAGCCTGAGGATGCAAGTTTGACAGATAGGCCCCTCAGACTTGCGGCCAGCCTGTTTTGGTTTGTCTGTGCTGTGTTATTGCTTGTGAGGGGGAGCCTCTGGGCCCGTTCCCCTGGAGTAAGCAGCTCTACTTCCAGTGTGGTTTTCTTACACTCAGAGACTGGGAAAGCCTTGGACTCTGACTTGGTTTTGTCTGGAGGAAGGGGCGGCAATGGTAGAGGGTCATTCTTGAATGTCTGAGTGAAGTGTTCAGTGGTGTGAGTTTGCAGTGTGGCTGGAGGATTTCCAAGGCACGTCCTTTTGGCCTGCTGCAGGGCAGGGTCTTCGGCATTGCGTGGCTTACACCTCTGGCAATTCTTAGTTCCTGGGCTGAACTCACATGGGCAGAAAACTGCTGAGGCTTCATCTGGATTGACACAGTCTGGAGCACTATTCTCAGTCTTGTTTTGAGATTTCCCAATCTGATCTTTGGCCTCAGTTAATGATCTGAGATAGGGGACCTGGTGATCTGAACCTTGGAGGTCCTTGCTCTCAGAGCCGGACACACACTCTTGTGGGTTAAATTCTGACTGTCCAGCTCTGAATTCCCATCTCTGGTTATTGGGACAGGACTTCTCCCCAATCTGCTGCTCCCCCTCACAGGAACCACAGAATTCTTGCTGGACACTCGCTTTTTTGGCTCTGCAAATTTAAGGATGAGAGGGTATGAACAGATACTTGAGTGTCTGCTCTGACTGGTGGGGCTGGAAAGTTCTGCATTAGATCATACTCACATCTTTTGAAGCACAGTCTTCTTTGTTTTTGTGGGGCTGTTTAAAGGCTCTTGGATTTCTCCCACTCTGGAAAAATATTCCGATGTGCTTTGTTCACTCAGCTCAGTCTAGAGAGAACAAACAGAATCAGTGTAAACAAAAAATATTATTCCTGGCATCCCCTGGAAAAGTTTGGCTCCACAGCAGACAGCTGTCATCATCTGGTACTGTCAGACATTCACAGGCCTGATGTCAAAATTATGAGTATAATTAAAACAAGAATTAATCAAATATCATAAAGTGCATTTTACGCAGAGATTATACTAATTTATTTTGCTTTTGTCTCCCCAAAATACCAAACTGTTCTGTCCTCTATTCCAACCACTTACTAATTTGTCATCTGGCTGTGGGTACAATGTTACGCTGCTCTATGGCACATTCTAATAAGTATGTTTGCGATTATGCTGTCAAAGATACTTAGAAACAGCCTGGCTGGCACAAAGAATTAATCTCCCACACATCGTAATGAACCACCTCAAAGAAAATGATCATCAGACTGACGTAGTGTTATGCATGTTTCATAGTCTGTACTGTCTGGCGCTTGGGATGATGATTTTTGCCGGGGGGGGAAGAATTACTGAATGGTGAAACGGCGATGACAAGTTAAAACAACGATAAGACACAATGATAGAATGGCGTGAAAAACAAAGAGAAAGTGCTCGCCACAGGAAGATATTAATGTTTGGTAAAAAACATTTAAGATGCCACAGGGTGAGAGAGAACTGTTCAAGTCAAACTAATAGTACCTGAGAGATGAAGAGTCACCGGTTAAGTAGGAACAGGGTCGGGAACTTGGGACCACAATCTGCGTGTACTTTCAATAAGTATTTCTGAATATGGCTGAGTTTTTCAAACTTTATTCCGTGCATCACCAAGGGCCTTCTAGTCCTTCAAGGTAGTGTAATGTAGAATACAGTACAAAAAAACATAACAGACAGGATCTAATGAATGTGAATGGCACGGGATTGCATGCTCTTTCTCAACGCTACAATTAATTTTAATCAAATTCATCCTGTTGGAATACAAACCAGGTTTGATGGAAATTGATCCAATAGCTGTTGAGACATCTCAACAACATAAGAAATCAGAGAAAGTGAGCAGATTTTTACCTTTCAAAAAGGAAATTTTGTACCAGATTTCAACTCATCCAATCACTGTTTCAGGCATGACCAACACTGCCAACCTTGTGGTGACTCAGTCAATTGCTGTTGGATTATTCCAGTCTGGGTCAAAGTGAAGAAGAAACGCTGCTCCTCCTCATGGAGAGGAGTCAGATGAGGTGGCTCAGACATCTGGTTGGATTGCCTCCTAGATGCCTCCCTGGTGAGATGTTCTGGCCATATCCAAACGGGAGGAGGCCCCTGGGAAGACCCAGGTCACGCTGGAGGGACTATGTCTCTAGGCTGGCCTGGGAGGGACCAAGAAGATCTGGACCAAGTGGTCGGGGAGAGGAAAGTCTGGGCCTCTCTGCTTCGTCTGCTGGCCCCACAACCCGATCCCAGATAAGCGGTAGAAGACGGGTGGATGGATGGGTCAAAGTGGTGGACCATTGCTTTTACATGAAGCGGTACCTGGTACTGGTACCTAGTGCTTGAGATACTTCCAAACATGATTCAAAACATGCTGACATGGCATCAAAAATCTAATGTGAAAAAACAGCAGAGCACTTATCAGTCCAAGATATAGATCACCAGAATTTGGACAGTGCTGAGAAAGGTGGCTTTTTTATGGATTAGATTTTTACCCACCCAAAACAAAAACAACAACAAAAAGTAATTCATACCATTACCCATAATATTCTATCGGGTTTTGCTGTAATCAGAGCACTGAGCTCTGGTGGTACTGCAGCCCAGACCAGTGGTTCACAAGCTGGTAATGAAGACTTCGAGTACGGACACGAAGCAGTTAGAGAAGCAGGCTGAGGTTTTCTTGAGCTACTGGATGGATGTGGCTACCAATCTAAGTTGGCAGGCAGTTGGACTCGGCTGGAGTCTGAGACTGTGTCTGGACTTGTAAGTGTGGCCTGAGGGAGAGGTGATCTTTTCTCTGTGAGACTGTAATGATTCAGAAGTTTATTCATATTTGAAACTTAAAAGTAGAATACAGTGCCTTTTTATTGGACTCTGGAGGACCGATCCGATCAGGGACAGGCAAAGGACCGTGCTGTTGAAGCGATATTGAACTGATCGACAAACTTTAAGGATTAAATCAGAAACCAATTAAAAAAAATTAAAAAAAAACTGTCACTGTGAGTATTTTAAATTGGACATGCATTACAAGTCCCAACTCTTCACTTCACCTGATAAAGCAAAAAGAAAACACTGGAAAACCAGGTCCTAGTACCCAAACAGAGCCAAACCAAACTGACTAAAGCTGATTCCATGTATAGAAATCCAATTTAGCCCTGTAGTTTTGACATCCCTTGAGCATCAGAGTTCTTATGCTTAAAGAAGTAATTTCAGATCATTGACTTTCCATAAACTCTCTTTAAAATCCATAAAAACAGCCATTAAATCATTGATATTCACTCCGGGGACAGAGCAATATATGTATGGAGATCTGACATCAACACTCTTAACACAGATATTAAAAAAAGATCAATCCGTCCCACACACACATATCGTGACAACGATGACTTTCCACACAGGGAGAAAGTGTCCCTAGCTGCAGTGGCAAGCAGGGCCATTGTGGCTTGGTGTTGGCTGTCAAAACCTTGCAACTGCACTATGATGTGTGGTATACAAAATAAAGACTCTGGGTTTGAAAATACAGGGGGTAAACAGTGAAAGGAAATAAGGGATCAGAAAGACAAAATAAATAAAGAAAGGTGAGAAAAGGGTTCACAAAAAAGGAAGTGACATCCCCGGGGACAATCCACCTGACCACAACAGTCTCCCTCGCATGCCCACAAACACAAGAATCCTTGTACAGGAAGTTCTCCACAAACTGTCCTTTGTGTCAAAGGATTTGTCATTCAAGAGAGTAGGCAAAACTTCAGTCTATACAGTCTGAGGGCAACAGCTACAATGAATTTGGGTCAACGATACAATGAAATCTCCATAAAAACTTACATTTGCCTACGCACTCACACAGCCCCCTCAATAACAATTCTGAGAAAGATGTGGGTGCCATCATTTGCATTGTAATGCCTTGATGTGTATTCTCGTCTGTTCAGTATGAATAAATGCTGTTTGAAAATGAACTTGAAAGAAAAATCAACAAGAAGCCAATGGGAGGCTCTATGGGTAACTTTCATCCATTTCTGTTTCTGTCGGCACAACTTCAAAAGAATGAATGGTGAAAAAGCAGAGTGACAGAAAAGAGAGATGATAAAGGGAGAAGTGGCTGAATATGCAAGGAAGATAAAGAGAACAAGTTAGGGGTAGATAGACAGTAAGAGCGTGAGGCAGATGGTAGTTTCATGAGTTTAAATAGGGGTCTCGAGGGGTTCTGTGTATGGCTGGAGGAGAAGGAAGTAGAAGGATTAAAGTTTGGGAAGGCAAGGGAAAATGAGAGAGGGGATGGTGCATGAAGAACACTGTAATTACCACAATCTATGTGGATAAAACACTAAGTATTGTGTGGGAACTAAGGCGGCCTCTTGTACAAAATTATGCAAACTCAATAGCTGGAGAGCATCCCATGGAAAAGGAGGGAGGAATCGTGGTAAATGACTTCTACCCACTGCCACCACTACCTCTCCCTCAGAAACGAGGATTTAACACCGCCAGCCAGTCTCCTCGCCCCCACATTAAGCTGCAAAACACTTTTTGTGATGCAACAGGGTAAAAAGAACAACAGTGCCCTCCCTGGCTCCAGAGCCTCCAAAACAACACTGCTCCACCTCAGGACATGCAACTAGAATGCACATCTGGATGTCAGACCACTCAGATAAGTCTAGCAAAAGGGCATGGCCAGCAAAAGGATTTATTTAATTGATTTAAAATGATAACAGCACAGACTCTAATAGCTTGCTCAAACGCCACATCACAACTTCAAAAGTGCCCCAAATACAGGCTCCATAAAATAAAGGGAATCAACCAACTCACTCTACAATCTGAGATAGGACAGCAACTCAGATGGGAAAACTATGTTGGTTATCTTTTCATGCAACTACACTTGAAAGAAATGAACTGATGTGGTTTAGAACGGTATAAATATCCCACTGATGCAGTGGATGACAAAGCATGTTAAAGTATACAAAAAAATTTGCTTATCTTGACCTATGTTGCATGTAGGAAAGCTTTGTCCAATAAAATCTACTTATGTGTCAAATTGAAGCAATGCAGTACCAATCTATTTTTGGTGAACGAGATAAGCGCTTTTTGCTGTTAGGAACTTTTTCTTCAATACATTTTGCAAAGATTTTCAATACCCAAGACTTCAAAAGCTGATCTCAAAATACCCTTAAGTTATTGATGCAAACACTCATGTTTTAGACCGGACAAAAAACACTCAAAAAAGTAGTCAGTCATCTGAATTCATGTCATGTCAGATTAGCATGTGACAGATGCAGAGGATGTCCGGTTGTGTTGACGTGTCACTGATTTTTCTGTCTTACTTCATACGCAGGCTTTCCTTCACTTCAGGAAGAACCCTTTGAACAGCTATTTAATGACACAAATATGTAAACTAAATACTTATATTGGCACAGATGAATAACAACATTTGAACAATGGGGGTCTCCTGCATGCAAACTAGTTGACAAATTCCACACTCACACTACCCTGCTGCTACTGAAGAAACATGCCCTGTTTGTCTAAACTCATCCGCCTTTCCCTCAGAGTCAAACATGCATGGGCACATACATTTTTAAAAGTGAAGACAGGTCTTATCCCTTAACAGTGAGAAAACCTTCTGCATGCACTCATCTTGTAAGGATTAAGATGAGATGAACAGCTTGGATTTGCTCCTTGCACATCAATCAATACAGCTAATGAAAGGGTGAAATGAGGGGACACAACAATGCATGATAATAAACTAGAGCTGTGCATTTGGCCAAGGTGGAGGAAAGATCTGTAGGGACAGCTAGCTTGGGAAAGCTATGGAGCAGTCTGCTGCGAGCTGTGAAGAACACAGGCGTGCTGAGGTCATGAGTAAACACACAGGCTCTTCCAGAGCTCCAGAGAGGGGGGGACTGGAAACACATCTGCTCTGCCTTTGATCCAAACTTCTGCAGCTCAGCACGCCACTCACCTCAGCTGCCCACTCTGTGCCTGACTAGAAAACAACAGCCACAATCCCAAACACTAGCTCTTCCTTCCCATGCTGCCCTCCTCACTGCTGATGCTGACTCACAGTAAGAGCAACTTTTTACATGGGACCTTTTTACAAGGGAAAAAAAATCTT
This sequence comes from Fistularia tabacaria, assembly GCA_901007705.1. Lineage (NCBI taxonomy): Eukaryota > Metazoa > Chordata > Actinopteri > Syngnathiformes > Fistulariidae > Fistularia > Fistularia tabacaria. The sequence continues at coordinate 18,550 of CAAKHD010001955.1, forward strand.
GCTATTGTCTATGCAAACTAGGTTTTCTTCTTCCCTTCTGGTGCTGTGTCTAAAGACTATTTCAAGTTCAAGGTTTGAGGGTTATAGATGTATTTAATCCGCAGAGAAAAGATATCCGGTTTCATTAGTCTGACCCCACACCTGCAGACATGACAGTGGGTGAATCATTAGGTTCAAACAAGTGACTGTCTGAAACCCTTCGAGCAATCAGCAGCAGCTGTAGTGGTCTGTGTATGCCATAATCTGATGTTTTTTTCCAGACGAAATCAGACAGTGACAACGATTACTGAGCAACTATGTTAACAGGTTAGAACTAGTGCTGAATTCTGTATGGGTCTATTCTTAAAGTGACTTGTCTCTTTTCCAATTTTTCACCAAATGTCACATTCTAAAGCCAGAATGCTCATACAACCAGTCAGGTATAAAAACTTGCATACACATTGAAGACTGACATGCTGTATTCAAAAACACACTGAAAGAGGTGCAGCAGACACTTTGGGAACTTGCTCATGGATATATCCAATGACCTCCAAAGACAATTGAGTTTCTGATTATAAAATCTGCAGCTACAGGATCAGGGAGGAGGAACCAGAAGCTTTGTGGTGTCTGTCATTCAAGAAGTACTAACCTATCATGCCAGGGAATTAAATTGCAAGCAGTTAAGAGCCCATATGGAAAGCAAAGTTTCATCCAATTGTTAAAATGCAGCCTCTCCAACAATTTTAATTGAATTTGTAAACTTTAAACCTAAAGTCTACTATTTAATTCATTTCTGTCTTCCTGGATGGCCGTTGAATATTGCATTAATTTCAAAATACTGTTGCATTCTTTTACTTTAATAAATGGACACACACCCCATGATATCTGCCACTCCTTTCTATTGGTGACCGATTATCAGTGATCAAAGGAAAAAACCCGAGGCCAGCTTCTAAAGCTTCCATTTTCTAAAAATATTTTTATTCATAAAGCTGTTTGGCTAACCTTACCTATAAAATTCATTGTGATAAACATGAATGTACTTTTTCAGCTAAACATCCCTCTATTTGTTACAGATATATTTAAACCAGGTAATATCAATTCTGTTTATTTTCATTTCCATTTTAAATTAATTTCATTAGTACTTTCCCCTGTGTATTTTTGTTTAGCCTTTTTTTCCTATAAAGCCCTATATCTGCCAAGATAGTATAAAAATAAAGCTTAATTACCTAAACCCACCTCTATTCAAGCATCCCACCTTGTGAGTCTTGGACGCTGTCGAAAGTATGTGATACAGAAATGCTCATTACAATCAGACAAATGGCAAAGAGTGAGAGATTCCACAGTCAGCATGGGCAGATAAACAATATGAATCATGTGACTTCATTCACACAAGATCTCTGAACTGCTTACCTGTTAGTCAACACTGATTAAATACTTTTTTTTTTTTTTTTTTTTTTTCAAATATTGACTTTTCTAATTGACCTGTATTGTTTGTATGTTAATTGTGGGAGACACCAGATAAGCAACAATGACAGTAGGGCCAAGTCAGAAAACTATCCAATTTGATTATTAGATATAACATGGTCAATAATAGAAGAAACAGGAAAACAGTAGTATGATATGACATTGATGTTTGAATGGTAAAAATGATTGACATGACAAACACCAAATTAGTGGTTAACTAAATACATCAGTAGAAAAAGTGAGTTCTAACAAAAAAAGGTTTTGACAGAAACACAATCCAAACTGAAATTTCCATAACTGGAAAATGTTACCGGTTTCATGTTCAACAATAATTCGATGCAACATCTTACATTTTGATACATTTCATGCATATAAAACTGAAAATTGAGATGTTGACCTGCAAAATGAGGCATAGATGAAATCAATCATTTGGAGAATGCTGACTCTTCTAACATTAATCAAAAATTGAATATCAATATTTGTTATTGAGATACAGAAATGGGTCAGTGTTTCCCTGCTCGTTACATCTAGTATTAAAGTGAATCACCTTCACATGTCGACTGGTCCCTTAACAGGATTGGGAGGACTTCACACAAATTCCCAATAATTGGAAGAAGTTAATGTGAGCAACATTCCAAAACCTTGCACTAATGCTTAATAGGAGATGTGGTAGGTGAGCAGGAAAGTGACTGGAGAGCAGGGGTGTTTTTAGCTACCCAGCCACATCAGGGATAACCTATAAAGTAAACCCCCCCAAAAATCCACAAGATAGCAACAACGCTTTGGCCAATCGTACCAAAAGCTCACTTGTTTGATGGTGAATTATTATCGAGTTTTTTGCACAAAAATATCTGAGATCCAGAGTACTAACATTAAAGACAATATTTTAGAAGAGCCTTAAAAGACATTTGCATTCAAAGACAGCAAGCTCCAGCTGAAGCTCAGGAAATCTGTGTAAGCAACAGTATCTGGTAGGGATACCACTTTTGAGTATTTGAGTGCAAGTAAAGGGTTTTGAGGGAAAACTTTACAAAATCTGGTCATGAACTCAAGCTGTCCAATTAAAAGAACATTCTCTGGAATAAAGATGGGAAACACCAAACCAACCAAACAAGTAGAGAAACCAAAAAACATTCAATAATAATTGGTATCCAACTAAATGGTATTCTACACTGAAATGACTACAGCTCACCATTGACTCTTCTCAGAAGAGTGCAGCTGACATATGATGAATAAGAGAGCAGACATACAGCAAACTATGTCATCTCTACTCCCTGACAACATAATCCAGTGACCTTAAGTGAATTGCTAATTTGATGAGTCTACATTTCCACCGTGTTAACAATTTGTGTAAATGTCACACAAACATCATCATGTATATTAAACTAGAACCTCATGAAATACAGAGAGAGATTATATTGTTGGGGGATAAGTATGCTGTGAAACAACTGTTGGATAAGAAGAACCCAACTTACTCTGGCAAAGAAAGACCCTGAAATTTTTGACTTCATTACAGCATTTGTTAATCTCCGTAAACTTTATTCATGAAAGTGTCACACTCCTGGTGTCATGGACATTGAAAATAAAAAAAAGAATTACATTAACTGACACAAACACAGCCAGGGATGTAAACAAATTGTATTTGTCATGAGAAAAACTTCAGCCTTGCAGTCTGGTTTCTTTCCCTAAAAAACCACAGTGGATTTTGGTATGGTGAGAAGTCCACCACAAGACTCCCTTTCTCCAATCCCCTCTGCTTGTACTGTATGAGCCCGAAGAACCACATCCTGAGGAAAGGAACGCAATCGACAGCAATGCCTCCTTGAACTGGAAAATTGGTTACACAATCTGAACTTTTCACTGACGACTGTGTTGCTCCACTAAAAATATTACAATCGCAGCTTTCATTGAAAGCCAAACTGTGGACAGTGCAGACATTTCAAAGGGAAACAACACAGAAAAACAGCGGGCCACTGATCATGGGATGCGATGAGAGCGATGTCTGTCTTGATGTGAGTGCCAAGGTGAGAGGCTCCACAACTATTTCCCAGAATACTCTGGGGAGTTTGGGATCAAAGGAGAGCTCGCTGAAGGATATTTGTCTCTAACAGGGCAACTTGATACTCATATCATTGACTTCAACAAGGAAAGACCCATTTTAACCAATCAATCAAATCATATCTCACTACAAGTTGCAAGAACAGAATTCTCCTTTCCACGAACAATGGACTTGCAACAGAAATATGAAGTCTATTAACAATGGTTCTGTGGATAGAATTTACATTTTATAAAACTATGGAGGAGGTTGGAAAGAAGTAATTACGTGTAAATAGGATGTTCGGACAGTATCGAGATGGACTTAAGGACTTGAAAATTTTCACCTTTCGGCTGTTCCCTGCCACAATTTTCCAAAACAGATTGCATGTTTGAGAAAATACTGGATGTATCAAGAGTTTCTCCTTGGCTAAGATGTGCAAAATTAGTCTGGCCTTTATTTTTTTGACTACCCAATAATGTTGAGGTTTTCAACAACCCCATGTTTAAATTTGACAAGAATAAACAAAACTGTCTGGCTGAGTTGATTGGCAGAATTTGGCAGGAGGCACTTTTTTAAAGACAGGGTTACTCTGAATCTTTGGACCCTGACTCACTCCACATATCCCTATGCCATCCTGCTTTTCTTTGCCAAGTTGTGCAGAGACCTATTCAGGGGGTCCCATACATCCCTTTCAAGATCATCACTATTTGAAGTAAGAGCACTATTTGGCAAGATATCCTTTATTAATGCTCAGACCCTTGCAGGATTTTGTGCCAGGCAACTGGAAAAGGAAATAGTGGAGTGTAAACAGTACTCACGGTGGCCAGACTCAGGTTTCCATGATGTGCCGTAGCATCTCCTGGACTGCTTACACACACAACATAGCGCTCAGGGAACACACACAAATCTGAAGTCAGGCAAAGAAACAACACAAAGCATGCTAGTTGATTACACAAACTGAAATCTAATTAAGTCATTAAAAATTGTGACGTAAGTCTATCAACAAAAATACATTAAGTAGCTGTTAAGTAGCTGTTTTGTCCACAGAAATTTTCGGTTGCATTTTCGACTGAATTTAGATAAGGGAAATAAAAATAAGAATGAATTCTGAATGTCAATGTTTTAAAAGTACTCTCTCTCAGGCTCATACATCTGTAGGAACTAGATTTACCATAAAACAGATTTTATTAAAATGTCTTTCTATTTATTATTTTGTCTTGAATTTGATAATGATTAAATAACAGGTTTTACCCAGCTGTTTTATAGCTAAATTAAGTTTTTACATGTCCTGACCACACCATATAAAATGTAAAACACAGTGGGTCCAATTATGCAACCTTTGACCCCAGGAGAGTGGGTCTAATTTGATGTGTAACAGACCTGCTGAGAAAACCATCATTTTAGTCTACAGCAGTTATGTACTGTCTTTACATCCAGGCCCCTAAGGGAGCCGATATTAACTTTACTGACAGGAAGACAGACATGTTGGTCCCATGAAAAGGTGGCCAAGGGTCAGAGGCACTAGATGAGCCATAGACGTAGATTCTCACTGCCCTCCAATTTTTCTCTCCCACTCTCAGTAGTGTCTCATGGGAACCACTTAATGGCTGATGGTTCTCAACAACACCCCAAGCAGGTAGGGACAGGACATAAAAACAAGTGAGGGGGAGAAACATCAACATACTCAGATGACTTGCTATTTCTGTGGGAAATCTGGCTGAGTATGAGTCATTGAAATATCTTTTATGATTCATTTTAGTGGGAATTTATTCCTGAAAACATCGGATGCCTACCTCCATAGATCTGCTTGACAATACATCTCAGGGTAATGTGTCGCTTCAGAAAATTGGCCACGAGGTTGAAGTTTTTCCCTGGAGGCAAAAAAACACAATTAAAAGGCATAAAGGAGTAAACAGACTCCAAGTAAAAGCTATTGTAATTTTTACAGTACAGAGCTGCTGGTGAACAGTTTTATGGCAGTTAAGATTTCAGGCTGACAGGTTACAACATGTTTCTGTTGACGCAATTGCCCGGGAGCAGTCAAAAGATACTGTACAGCAGAAGCAAGCTCGGCTTACTGACTATATAATAAAAAAAATTTAAAAAGCATACAAAAGAAAAAAAGGGTATTATCTTACACTTCTTCCACTTTCTCTATGATACACTGTTGGCACTGTCAAAGAGTAAACCTGGATCTGGCTTGGATACTTATTCCATTTTTTTCTCTCAACTAAAATCAATTTCAGTGTAGCTCATGAACCGAAATGCACCAAATTTTCCAACATTTCAAGAAATGTGAGGTTATTTGGCTTAACTGATACCCAAGAGACGCCATGTCCTCTGCATTATTTCTCATGAAATGTTTGTCGTGGTATGTAAGAAGTGCTGGGCAGACTCAGCGGCTTGTTGCTTAATCTGGTAGGAATTTGTTGACTGAAGGCAACAGACTGGCTAATAATGCTATCTACTTGTTCTTGGTAAACAAGTCAACAGTGCAGAAAGCTGACATAGTCTGTTCACCATTATATAAATAGATACACAATATACAAAATACACACACACGCACACACAGATACACATCCAATAGTCTAATTGTCCCCTTTTGTACTTTTCCTCCTCATTAGTCTGTTTTTAATAAAGGAACAACTTTCCAGTCCTTCTTAACCCAATTTGTGTTCTCATATTGCTGTTAGCGTGTGAAAATGTCGTTAAATAAGCTAACTCTGGGGATGTCTGTTTTTTCACTTAAATTAAATGATTACATACTTTCAATAGTTTGAGAAATTTATGACCTCTTGCACTGCAGGCTTTTTAGAACTCCCAAGGCAATGTAAAATATGTGCTTCATCAACACAAAAACAGAACTATGTTTGTTTCTGAAAATCCTGACATTTTAGAAGTATTGCACATTTAACCCTTATGCAACAACACTGACGGCCATTTTTCAATACGGACAGTCTGATTTTCGGGAAAACAAATATCCAATTAACAAGGACAAATATGCCCCACATGCTAAACTACCTGGAAGATGCATAAATAAAGGAGCAGAGTCTTTTAACAGCACCCACCCACAAACAGGTGTGAAGGTACCTGTGTGAACAGTTCCCCTTTCTCTGCTTAGCTGATGTCATCTGAAATCTGGCTCAAAGCATCTAATTATTGTCTTCAAAAAGAAATCGCCATGTGATTCCTTAGATAATGACATGTAATTACAAAGACAGTTTGCCACAAGTATGCAGTTAAGTCCTTTGGCCAAAGATTAATGGCAATATTAAAAGTGCCTTTCCCTCCTGTGTGTTTGTGAGGGAATTACCGTGGCTATCTGGATCAGTAAATGAGTGAACAAAAGCAAAGCAATGTGAACATAATGACTAGAGTTATACATTCATCAATGAAACAATCAAATCTTTAGACCTCCATGTGTAATCTAAGGATTAGAAAATAAGCACTAATAAAATAAAGCAATCATGAGAGTATGGCTTTCAAACTGTACATACATTTGTTTCAGTAATATGGAGCAATTGAAAGCAACTTTCAAAAATATTGAAAGCAAGACATAATGGGATGAAATTGTTACTCTAGTGACAGGCTGTAACACTTGTCATGTTGGCTCTTACTGGAATGTGTATTTTCCTCAAACGCCTACAAATAGAAATGTACCCTACAGCAGATTCACTTTGGAGACACCTTCAGAGTAGCAAAAATCCCTCATCTGAAAAATTAAAAGATATATCCAGCTCTGCATGCATTCTAAGGGAGAAAAAACACAAACGTATCCAACCAGTTTGTTGGTCTTCACTGTCTTCCTTTCAAGCTATCAAAACAGATAATGATAAATACAAGATACACAGTCCAGAAGTAAGGATGAAGATCCAGCAATAAAAGAGGGGGCCTGTGCGGACCTTGGTAATTAATATATAACGAATTACATGTATTTTGTTTCACATATTACTTATCAATCAGTAACTCATATAGACCAAAATACTATCAAATAACCTATAACTATGTTTACACAAGTGCTGATACAGTGCACAAGCATAGCTTTCTATGTTTTTAGAAGCTTTGATTTAATCCATTAGACCTCTTAGCCTTATGTCTAGCTCTGCAACTATTCTCATTGCTTTCCCATGTGGGTTGACTTTGCCAATTCCCAGGACGAGTTTGACAGGGATGTCTGGACGGACACAAAGTTGGGGACCAGTGAAACTGTGTGGCCCGAGACATCAGCTGTTGCTTCGACTTTGTAACAGGCTTGCACATCGCAGAGTTGCTTTTGGCCCTCTGCCTGGCTTCTCTCGTGCTATGCTTACATTCATGTTTCTCTCTCAGAAACAGTTTGCTGGAGCCTCCTCTGGGAATGACTGGTGCCTTTCCACGGCAATTGTGGCCCAGAATGGTTGGCTGTCTAAATCTGCAGAATACAGACTTTTATTTGTATTTCCTAGAGGAGAAGATGGTCCTGCTTTATTGTTTTGAAACCCGAAGCACAGCAATATTATGGCAGGTCAAATCAAACAGTAAACAAGCCAGCACGCCATGTTTTCAAAAATATAGTAGATAATATTGTAACCACTTGTTCTGAAGAGACTCCTGTCATCTTTTAAAATGTTGTGAAAGAAATGCAGAAAGAAAACAGACACCATAGGACTGGTGCCAAAGCTTAAAAACTGTACTTTTGAGTCTCTCTCATACACATGCACATACACAAAAACACACACACACACATCCCCGCAGCTTTCACCGCTTCCTTGGAAAACAATGAGAGGAGAGAAAAATCAACAAACCAAAAGGCAACTGGAGTGATGAGGACTGTAAAATGGAACAGACAGGGGTGAGAGGCATTCATACCAGGGTCAAAGGTAAGAGCCCATGGAACAGACTTCATTAACTTCAGTCATATCCTGTGGAGGTCATTAAAACCAGCCATAGAAAACATTGCCTACTTCTCTTCCCAATCTGCATTCCACTCATGCAAAAATCCATAAGTATTATTGTTCTAATATGGATGCTTTTCTACGGTAACCAAAAGGCTACAGCCATGCAACAGCTTGCCCTGGTGGTCAGGGGATTGAATAGACTCTTCCGCATGCATTTTTTTGATATCCAGTCAGAATGGAACCATTCTTCACCTTTTTTTTCATATTTATGTTAATGAGAGTCCAATGTAAGTTGTAACTGACACATGCGCACAATAAGGCAAAACTGATCAAAGTAGAAAAGTGAGTACACACATTATTGAAACACCTTTGGCTACATTATGTCGACATCTCTTCAGAGGAATGTAATAAGCTCAATTTAAAATTCATATTTTACAGAAACCTGGTCATTGCAGAGAATGGAATACATCATCAGGATCCCTCCCACAACCCTATTTTTCCAGTTATCTGTGTATTCAGTATGCATGTATTGCCATGACTGTATTTCAGGAAAGTACCAATTCCCATGCAACCACTTTTATGAATAAGAATTGAATCAGCAGGACAGTCAGACATAAGTTCCTGACATCTCTGCTTTGATGTGGACCCCCACCCTCAATCTTCAAGTGTGGTTGGAGAGTTGGTGCTAGGAGTGAGAGAGAGGTGGAGTGGTGAAGGATGAGAGAACACAAGGAAGTTGCCCATATGTAAGTGGGGGCTTTCCTGGAAGGACATCACCCTCTGTGTGTAACTGTAACTATGGCTGTAGCAGAACGCTGTGCCTTATCATCCTGCACAACCTCCACCTGAAACAATATTTGCACATGAGTGTTCAATTTAACATTTGGGTGACCCCTTCATCACAGTTACAAAATACGCCGCAGCATGGTAGCTCAGGCCAACCCATAATGTAGCATGTGACCAAAGTGGTGGGGAGCATTTTGGAGCACAGAACAATTATCAAGGGAAGAAAATCTATTTCTCAGAAACATAATCTGATGGGAGAAGAAAAGATACAATACAAAATGTCATTTTCAATCATTATTATGGCTTAATTAGACACAACATTCTCTCTAAGTGCTGTCACTGTTTATATTCTCCTCCTTCAAAATGAAGGGGATGCAAACTACTTATTTTGCATTAAGGTCCTTTAGACTAATGTTTTGCAGGGCAGTTTGTGGACTTGAGTTATGCACTGTGTTGGCCCTTGAAAGCTCTGATCAAGGTCTCCTTCATGCAGGTTGTCTCTGCTTGATGGCTCCTCAGTAAAGCTGTTTATAAATCCAGGGAGATGAACCATGGCACTCATTGTGAGCACAAGCATTAAGAACCAAATTTCTGGAATGGAATCAAACTCTTAATTGCAGTGTCATTTTGAAGCAAGCTGTAAAATAATTACTTGAAGGCATTGACTAATATAATGTATTTCCTGACAACACAAGGAATGTAGCATACTGTCCAACCATGACACCTGACCATTGGAAGAGGGAAAGAGTTAAAACATCACATAACCAAGGCTTCTGACTCCCAAAGCAAAGAGCTGAGAAAAACGACAAGATTTTCTGAAACATTTCTGCAATTCCTGAATCAAGGCTGAACACTGAGCATGAGCTCAGGAGAGTGTGTGCCGTCTCCTCAACCAGATTGTGGTGAACAGTCACATGAATGTGATCCATGCTCAGGCTCAGACTCAGGCCCTAATTATATGGGAAAAGAGTGTGGTGTGACAGCTATGGTGGGGATTGCGGTTGTGTCCTAAGAGACTACAGCTGACCCTGTGGAGACAGGAGAAAAAGGAAAGTGAGAAAATATAAGGTGAAGCCATGAGGGTAAAATGGACATCCTGTAGTGACAATAGTGTTGAGTGGTAGAACATAGAACATAGGAAAACAGATAGCAATAGAGGAGAAGAGTGTGTATGTGTGAGTGTTAATATAGGAGTGTCAGAGGGGTCAGACTGTCCTATGTTTTGCAGCTGAGAAAGGTCTGAGGCTTACAGGAGGGATTTTAAGACCCACGGCAACACCACAAAGCACTAGGAGAAGGGGTTTGCCCAGTGGGGGCCAGAATGGGGAGGGTGAACGGGGAGAGGGGAATGCTCACTGCCGCAGCTACTCTGATCAGGATCCATTTCCAGCTAGGGCCTTGGAATTCCTTTGTTCCTGTCACAGGTCTCTGTTTCAGCATTCCCTTAATCCCAGCCTGACTCACGCCCAGTAACACAGACCAGAGCAGGTAACTCTGCCACAGGCATGCTTCTCTATTTAAAGACCAGTCCGTCACACAGCAGCTACTCTTATAAATAGTAATAGCTATGGTATTGTGATGTAGAAAACAAAGAAGGTTCATATGGGCTGTCTAAACAAAGTTACTTTTGTTTTGTTTGGAGAAACTGACTTGAATATTCAGTGAAGGAGCCTGTAAGGTTGCCATGTATTGCCTCTCCCTATGATGAACAATGGAAGTCAGTATTTCAATGTTTCTGCATCTTGCTAGTTCGGAATTTGACTTCTGCAAAATCTGATTTTGGGCTACGCCTTCAAAGGGCTGGGGAATAACGAAATCAACTGCTCTTTAATGTCTCTTTGTCCTGCGTACTCTGTACTATGAAGATGATAATTTTTATACACGTTCTCATAGAGTAAAGCTATCCAGCAACACTTGTGCTTTTCCCGCAACGGCCGTGGCCAGCCTGTCTTAAGCCCCCTTCATAGGGCTGCCAAGAGGAGTCAGTGGTACACTGTGCAGTACTCGCAAAGCCCTCTCCCACGGCTATTAGTGACCATTCATCTGGGGAGCCTGGGAAAATGCCTTTCCAGCTTGCCGTGGCCATGGGGAAACAGACTGGCAGGTGTTCCCCCCCCTCTAAGCCCTGGCACCTGTGCAGGAACAGGAAGAAGTACCAAGCAAGATGGATTCTGGGTACCACAAGGAACCTTCGCCCTTACTTCCTTGCCTCTTCTTGGAAAATTCTCAAGTACAAGGTTGAAAGCAGAGTAGGTCTTCTGTCAACAGAGGTGTCACCCTGGCTTTATCAAAAAAAGTAGGGCACAAAAGACATGTAGTGTAGACTGTTAATGTGCTCTGCCAGTTAGAAATGGTGTGTTCATTCAATATGTGTGAAATGGGCCCTTTGTATGCATACACCATTTGGAGCTGTGAAATCAATATCTTCTCAATATAAAACTGTACTTGCCTGAGTCCAGATGACAATCAAGATAGCACAGAGTAAATTCTGCATGCAAAACCAAATTGAAACCAAAATGATAAAGAGGAAACAATCAAACAATGACACTCCAGAAGCATTGCAGATTGCCAGCAAAAAGAAAGCTGCATTCAAAAGAAGATATTAAGATTCCTACCTAAGCTATGTGTTCATCGCAACAGGTGATACACAAGCTCCGCGCCCACTATGCATTATTTGTAATGCTATGCTTTGAAATTGCCGAAAATAAAGTGTAATCATTGTATTCTAATTAAATACTGTGAACTGACAAAAGTTTTTATTATTTCAACCCTTGCGCCTCTAACCAGTCCATGGGAGTTGAAATAAAACTGGTCCCTGGTAGAAAAAAGGCTGGGGACCATAGCTGTAAGATACTAAACTGAATGTTCACCATGGGGGCTGTGTCTCACATGAGAACTACCTGCGTGATGTCCTGGCACCCAATGCCATCATACGGACAACAGAATAGAGTCCTTGATCACATATATCAAACAGCATAAATATATTTGTCAAAGAACAGAATACTTATTATGCATCTATCCATTTTAAATCTGTAATTACTCTCAGAATTATGGGTGTATTCAACATAGTTTACCAGGGAGAATGAAAGAGGCCTCTCCTAAGAACTCCTTTTCCAGGGCTTCTAAAGTCTACCACGTCCATTCTGCTATTCCAGAGCCAAGCTGTTTGGTGGGAAAAAGCTCCCTCTGTTCATCTCTCTAAAAACAAAAATAAATCACATCACTATGAGCTAATCATGAAGTCTCATACAGCCTTCAAAACTTTTTCCTAAGAGAAAGTCTATGAGTCTTTCTTCCAAGACTGGAAGAAGGGCTTGGAATTGAGTTGGCCAGAGACATGGAATATGCTCTTCTCTGACACATTCCCAAGTAAATTTGCACACAAATGCATCAAACACAATGTACATACCAAGAGACATAATGAATAAGAAAAACCCTGAATCAATGATTTGAGATACGGGAGAACTGCAGCGTTTACAATTGGCATCATACAGTTTTATAGGTAAAAAAAACATGTAAATCATGCAATTGTATGTAACCAAATCGTAACCCTATAGAACTTCCCGAGGGAATTTAGGATCTTCTATGATGATTCTACACAATCATCCAAATACCAAATTAAGGAATATCTATTGGAATGTTGGTGTGCATCTGCATGTGATAAGAGTCCTATGGCATGGAGATTCTACATGATGCAAGGAAGCTTTGTGACGCCCTGGGTAGTGTCTTCCTTTCATTTTGTAAGTCCTCTAGGTGCTATGTCACCTGAGAATCAAGCAGCTTTTATTGTCATCATACAGTGTCCCGTACCACGAAATTGCTGCTCTGCTAACTCAAATATAAACACTTGCATTGAAGGTTCTTGGAATGTAAAAAGCTGTCGATGGCTGATTTGAAGTGCCAACAGCTGAGTCTGTTATGCTGTCCTTATGGCTGGCACCAGCTCTAACACAGCCATGTACAATCCTCTCAATCCTCCTCCAATACCAACCCACACATACCATCACACTCAATCTGCCTATTTCTGGCCAAGATATTAGTAGAACCCCACCCAACACTTTTTCCTGTATGCAACATCATATATGTGCATATGTTCCACTACATATAAGTTTCACTCCAGGATATCCGGTTAAACACTAATCTCAAATATCCTCATGTTGCATAAACACACAGCCCTGAAAATCAGTCTTCAGTTGAAAGTTATATGCCGCAAACAAAGTTCCTCTCTCTGTAGCAGAAAGTCCGTTTGAGGATTAGCAGGTTAGCTTTTGACCTGCTAGCAGAATCAATGACCCCAATACTTAATACCCACCCTGAAGTTTGTTGGGCCTCCCTCCCTAAGCCCATGGTCTATCCTCCCCTTTTTATGGCTCCTGCCTGCCTGCTTGCTTCTCACAGTCATTCTCCACCTTTACTGTTCTGCTGCATCCCTCTCATGGGACAATGAAAAGACCAAGAATGTCATTACCCTCACTTAAGGCCCATAATAGGAGTAGAGCTCAAGAACAGTGTTGGCTTGTTTGAGGCACTATACCTTTTCATGTTCTGTGGAGGGGAACTTCTCCGATATGGTATGGAGTCATGTTCCACTGGTTACATTCTTTTTGGCAACGCTGCAAGGAACTTAATCATTTTTACATGCATATTTCACTGCTGAAACACTGATAGTCCCCATGTTCACTGTGTGAATGTGCATGAGTATGTGTGTGTGATCTCCATCATTAGAGATGTCTGCCTCTTCTTAGTCCATCATGGGGAATAACAGTCAGGCTTTTCAGTAACCTTACACTGACCGACTGTTCGCACCTTGCCCAGAGGGAGGATGCAGCGCTCCTACACACTGTCACTGTCCTCTGTTTTTTACTAGTTCTTGAGAGTATGAGTGCCTGTGTGCATGACACAAATGTACAAGGAATCACACTTATGATTATATGTATAGCAAGATATGAAAGAAGTGAATTGCACAACATGAAACTACACATTAATCTAAACTCACACAACTGCAGGAGCAAAAATGAATATAGTTTTATTGGGAAGATCACTAAAGCAGTAAAAAGTAGCATGAGATGCAAGGCGGCAGCCACAGGAGAAACTTTATGGAGCTGGCTACCCTGTAATCCCACTCTCACCGTCAGGTCTGCCCTGCTGAGTGAGCCCAGTTTAACTGCCCTTAAATGCTACCTGTGACAAACCTGTCTGCCTTTCAACACGCAGCTGGGGGGTTCCTCTGAAGCCTGGCCACTATTGCTTCAAAGGCATGTGTGTGGGTGGCTGGGAAATGCGTTCAGAACACAAACAAACAAGTGAAGTCAGTTCCTGATATATTACCGATTTTTTTTGTCTATTTATGATAATTTTATCTGTATGTATATGTCGGGACAAGTTCAGAAAAACAGAAGCTCTGCCAAAACCACACAATAAAAATGAGCGGGGTTAATAGACCTACACACAGAAATGTGTACAAGGCATGCCAAATTAAACATTGCAATGCAATGTAAAACCAGAAACGACAATGAGTTCTTTCCTCCACTGGTCACACCCTGAGTGTACAGAGCTAGTTCCAACGAGTCCTGCTGCCTCTCCACCCACACGTCTCAAAAAGGTAGCTATGAAATGTTTCAATAATGCTTTCTAGTTTGATTCCCATCCAGCTTACAGGGCTAAATGTCCCACCTCCATGCAGACAGCTTTTTCTTTGGACTGTAGTTCATGAATAAATAATGGTTTTCAATTCACATCCAAAGTAAACCACATAACTTATTTACCATCGAGGAGGCAGAAAAAGGAAAGGAAGACCAAGATACATCCATTCCCAAGCAACAATTACCAGTAAAATAAAAAAATGACAATGTATAACTAAAAATCATATTAATAAGATCAACACATATTCAAATACAAAATGGGGTTCATGATATGTTGGGCAATAATAATTGGAAACCAATACATTATACAATTACAAAGATTAGGTTTACCATCGCCATCACAATGAATGTTACAAAGCCATGCGTTACCTTTCACAATAAAGGCTGAGGCAGGTGCTAGCTCCTTTTTCTGTTTGGCCTGTTTTCTGCTGCGCTGACACTCAGTATACTGCTTAACCCTGTAATCCACAGCATCACGAACCAGAGTGGTAACTTCCTGCAAACAATATGTAGATAATTTGATGTTGTTGAACCACTGAGACAATTAATGCTGTAGCTTCAATTTCCAAGCAAAGATTAAATTGGAGCAGAACCAAACAAGAGAGTACAGCTAGTCTCCAAGTAGGAAGATAAAGAGATAGCAACCATAAAAACACACAGGAAGAAAAGAGTGAAGGCACAGAGTCATTTTGGATTCCAAGCTGTCACTTTTTTAAAAGGCCCCCGGCAGAACAGAGGCCATATATTCACACCCGCACTTATTCACATGCACGCCCTTCTCATTGTGCCTTTACCTCGATTTGGTTTGTTGTAAACCAGCTGGCGTCCCCTTGGGCGCCCAGGGGCAGTATGTGGAGATCCACCAGCACAGCAAAGTTCCCACACTGTAACACAAAGAGGAAGGACAACTACAGCTTGCTGAGGGCATTGAGCTCCCATACAACAAAGAAAATCAGAGTGTGGGTGATTGACAGTGAGACAAACCCCAAACGACCCCCTATGTCCTAAAACATCACCCCAGTGCTTCCACAGCAGTTCAGTCACTCCTGTGTAGCCATCTCTCTACCCCTGACAAAAAAGTTGGTCCTATCTGTTGCCTTTGATTTCCGCTTTCGCACCATAAGAAGTATTATCCTGTTGTATGCTTTGCAACACAATCACTATCTATGGTCACAAGGCTGGACAAAAAACACAAACATGTACTATTTAAATGAAAGTTACCCTCCTTCATTGTAGCAGTGGTGCTTAAACTCCAAAGAGATACCCTTAAGCACTGTAGGCTTCTGTACTACAAGTTTTGAGTGCCTTAGAGAGCTAACTACATGGCCACAGAGCAGATTCCTGAGGCACTACATCACTGTGTCAATGACAATAAGCTACATGGGACCAGGAGGCCAGAAACGACGCGGCTGGTTAAGTTCCCGTTACATCTTTCGCAAGCTGGGCTGATTATGGTTTACACATGAGTGCAAAAGCTGCCCACTGCCGAGAGCAAATGGATGTGTGTCTCGTGTGAACTTCTCTCCCTGGACAAGGACGTAATGGACTGAGACCACCCACAACATGAAACAGAGGAGTAACGAGCACTGACCTAAAACTCGGAGTGATGATACATCAAAATGCATTGAACTTAATAAAATAGCAGAAACAGATTAGAACACATACAAAACCAGGAAAATCGTGTCAAAGTGGAAACAACTGTGTGCAAACGAAAAAGGTTATTCGTTTGTTAAAGGGGACAGTAAATGCTTTGTTTTGAGTCAAGCTCATCCCCCTTGGCTGAGAAATTGCAGACTGGATGACTAAACTCTACAACCCAGACTTGAGGGATGTCCCTATGACCATTTTCTCAGTTTGACGCGAGATCAGGAATTAACGGGGTGTGTAGGGGCAGGCCCCTGATCCTTAAGTCCTAATTCTGAACATAAGATGTCGAAATATTCCCCTGCTGTCTCCTTCTCCATTCTCACAAAAGAGTTTAATTCAGTGGGCACAGTTAGTCAAAAGATATTTAAAGGTTCAGTACCAGGAATCTAAACAAATTGAGAGGCAATTGTTGTTTTTTTTTCCATTTTCACAAAAGAGTGCATAATCTATCATTTTTCTCATGGTAATACATAACAGTTAGACTGGCTCCTTACTTCTAGATATGAATCAACTAAAGGAGAGCGTGCCCCCATACGACTTATAGATTAATTTTGCCAGTGCCTACAATTTGTGTGCATTTTGTGTGCCTGCAAAGTGTGACATTCTTAACTGCTAAACCCTATATTTATGGAATAACCTTTCTAAGTAATATTAAGACTAATGCAAAACCAAAGGTATTTCCAGAATACTTGGCAAATTTAGTCTAATAATATTTGATCAAGATGTTTTAGTGATGGAGAACCGCTTAACATTAAGAGTGAAGAATGGCACATGCAATACTGATTATTGGAAAGTTGCTTTAAAAAAATGTATGGTATTCACAGTCCACGAAGTTGCTGTCTTTCGCAAAACATCACGGACCAAGACAGGAAAACCTTTGAATTGCAGTCCCCATGTATGAAATATTTGCGTGTGACCATTCTGTGCTAGCTCCTCTCAACATATCAGTATTCTCCCCATCGACTGCCCTTTGTCTTGCAATGGTCCATGGTTGACTGCTAGCCTCAGCAAACTACCTCCAACAATTGCCAGTGCATGTGAAGGCATTGCAACAAAGGGTAAGACCTTGTCGATCAAAACAGAGACAAGGGGCTTGTCGATCAAAACAGAGACAAGGGGCAGTCTCTGGAGTCCAACACTGGTCTCTGGCTGGGCTACTTTGAAATCCTGTCTTTAGTTTCTAGCTGTTGGTGCTACATATGAGAAAAGTGTTCAGACTCAGGTATTCTTGCAATACACTTAGTGCTATGAAACTTAAAATGTTTGAGTCTGAAGATACTTGAAATTCACAGTAAATTTGAGGTTTGTGATCACAGTAACTGCTCTTAAATGAGAGGTGTTTCTGTTGCCCCCATGCATGTTAATCCTGACGGCAATCACAAGATCAATCTAGTGAGATTTATGGCTTAAACTTGGTTAACCACAAGACAAGGTTAACTTGATCAATTTCTTGGAAGAAGACAGCAGTATAGGGTATGGAATAAAGTCCTTATAGAAAGGCACAGTATGGTGAATCCCCTCGAGTTGTTCCTTAGCTCCTGATTAAGTCTATGTTAAAGACTTAGAGCCAGACACATATCAAGCTTTAGACTGACTAACTTTTATCACATTAGAGCAGCAGACAAGACTTGACTGGGAACTGGACATTGATGATAAGGATCGGTCTGCCCCTAACACAACAACAGCATGTGATTTGCTTCTCAGAAACAGGGGGTTGTCAGGAATGCAAACTAATGCAATCACACTAATTGGAAAACAATTAATTTGCCTGACAAACTGCCTGTTAAGTGAAGGCACAACACTGCCCCTAGAGTGTGAATATTTTAGTCCAGACCTCATTTTTTTATGTAAAGCCAAGGGAATGTTTACAAAAGACATTTGTGTTGAGTGTGGAAGACATTTTCAGGCAGGCCAAGGAAGGAAGAAAAAGGGGCAGAATCTAGTTTTACACAAAGGATCATACTACGATCACATCATGTGGTCTAAATTTGTCAACAATGAGCACAAATAGTGGCCAGTGGATCACTACGGTGAAGCCTGCCATGAAGTCTAACCTCAATGTGTGGCCCTTCTTTTTAAGTGAGATCTTCAGGAGCAAAATAACAACCTGTATGCACTAATACATCACCTAAGGACCTTGCCTTGCTTGACCAAAGAAACTGAAAAGAATGTGAGTAAGAACAATGTTGAAGTAAAACCCTTACTATACTTCCATACATGGCTTTCTCTATGACACTATCCTGAATACAACCCCAAAGGATTTTAATAACCTAACATATTCATGAATCGAATGAGAAACTGTCACTGTTGTCAGAAAGTCCGGTTTGATAAAAGAACACGTTCTAGAGGAAGTTACTCTTTTCATCCACACTAAATTGGCCAGCTTTGTTCTCGGTCTTGCAAAGCCATTTTAATTATGAGCAGAGGCTTACAGCTGATTGAGAAGCAGTAAAGAGTGCTACTTAATACTAAATCATTTATTGTGGCATATTTTGTGTGCTGTCACACAGCCAATAAATAGGATAGGGCCTGAGTCTTCCTGCAGGCTAAGCTAAGCTTCTAATTCTCTCTACGACCATCTCGTAAACATGGCCTGGAGAAAAAAAGGACCGAAGAATACCCCCAAAACATTACAAATATTTGAAACATAAGCTACCCACTGTCCACACCAGCTTAGAACATGAGACAATTCTATTAAATTGCCTGTAAATAAACAAATCCTGACTCAAACCCACTGATTGCTGCTCACATTTTTCTGTTTTTCAGTGCTCTGGTCTATATCACTCTCAGTTCCCAAACACTCTACCTTCCCTTATCGGTCTCCTAGACCTAGCTCTCCATCCTCCATGCTCTAAGTTGGGCACAGGGCCCAAACTCTATGAACAGCTTCACCCGCCTCCCCACCTCACTGCCCTTTGCCTTTGCAATCGCGACGTATAAGAACCAGACCTTCTCGGACTGCACTTAGCTCAGAGGCTAACACTAACCAGCCACAGATGTTTATATTAGGAGAGAAGGGGCAGCAGATGTGGTCTCACTCAATAAAACTTGCATCTCTCCCAGTCTCCTTTAGTCTCTTTCTTTTTCTGACTTTCTCTCTCTCTTTGTGTCTGCAAAGAACCCAGAGGAGCTCTCTAGATTTGTGGGTGTGACCACTTCGCTCTCAAGCATAATTTGCCTCGTTCTGTGGCTCTCTCTTTCTGTAGTGAGTCACCTGGGTTTCCCCTTTTGAAAAAAATAAGCATTCCCATTTTTCAAGCATCCTAAGACTGAGCAGTGTTACTTGACTGGTACTGAGGTGAATGTTAATTACAGTTAGTGTGCGGAAGTGCTTTATGTGCTAAAGCTCCCTTCATTCAGGCAAATGTTAGCACACCTGAGTCTCCCTCATTTGATAATAAAAAAAGAGACACAACCCAGGATTGGAATTTGAGCAGCAAGAACAGACAGGAATATCTTCAGGTAATACTGAGCAAACAATACTCAGACACAGCCATGAGAAGTGGATAGATAGTCAAAAATAGCAGGCTGAGTAGGCGACTTAGTCCTCATCTAGAAATTCTTCATGGCACTGTCACATAGGAATTTGATAGAAGATGAATTTTCAAACACCACTGTCATCCTCTGTTGAAAGACCTCTGATTTTGGAAAGTATTGAAATATTTGCAATCAGACAACCCTGATTTTATACAGAGGCGTGATGTGTGGTCCCAGATGAGCTCATCTACAGATTGACAACAATGCTAAACAGCACATAAACCTCTGACATCAAGCTGTTCTGCAATACCTCAAAACCTTTTAGTCTTAAAAACACTTTGCTCTCTGTCTCAACAAACTACACTAAATGTTAGAAGTCAGCAGTGCAGAGAGCTAATGGAAGGCAGATTGTGGGGCTCTGGAGTGGTAATGTCCTGGCAGACAGCAAGCGCTTCAGCCGATCAGCATTTTTGCCTCTAGGCACTTTTCGGGAGGTCTGTGAAGTGACAGGTTACTATATAAGCTGAAGCTTATTTAAAAAGAACATAACAGCACCTCCTGCAGTTTGAAAGACCAGAGAGGGGGCACTTACAACCAAATTTGGGAGAAAGGATTGTAAAACATGCTGGTGAACAACCCACTAAACATGGCATAGTGCATCCAAGAACATATTTTCAGTAATCCTTTTACACTGTGAAACCAGCAAACAGTTTGCAACACAGCTTAAAAACAATGTCTTCTGAAAGAGTTTTTTATCCTTTAATATCCTGAGAAGTTGATTCATTCATTAAAAATGTGGTAGCAGTGGTGTTTATTTTGTGTAAGAGGACCCCATTGCAGTGCTTTGAATGCTATTGTTTGGCCTGATCCTTTCTAACATACTTGTTTGAGGTTAGTTGGTTGAGCGTGGTAGAGGCTCTGTGCATTTTCTCAGGCAGAGCCACACAAATGTATCATTATGTGCCCAGTGGGAAGGAACCGTCCGTGAACCTCCAGGGCTTTGCTCTCCCACAACCAGCTTGGGGGGGCGGGTGAAAGCAATATCTGAATGCAATATCTGGTCAACAAGGCACACATGGAATTATGGAGGATGTGAGAGATCAGGGGAAATGTCTGAGGTCCTCCATCAAAACTCTCAATAAATGAAACATCAACAAAAGAGAGATCAGCAGCTTTCCCTGCACTTAACAAAAACATCTGATGTGCATTATTCCTGAAAGAGAATCAGACAGGGATGAACAACTTGGCTTTTTATTGCTGCAACCATTAACAAATGCACAAAGGCACTCAAGGAAGCAACCTGTTTTAAGATTTTCAAAAGGGAACCAGAAAACTCTGAATAACTTGCTCTTAAGGATGGTCAACGTTAACTGTTTGGAGGATTGATACAAATGTATCTCTACTTCCCCCTAGTGGACAAACACTACATAATAAAAAAGGTAAGTCGAGGTATAGTTACAAATGGCAGAATATCACCGTCGTGATTCTGCTCTAAAGATAAAGAAAAACAATGTCTTCTGCAACACAAAAAAATATTAGGATCAGAAACTGAAAAGCTGTCAGTAAACACATATTGTCTGACATAATAGATTTTTATTTGATTTACCTTTATCTAACCAGAAAGTAATTATGGGATCAACATCTCTTTTCAAAGGAGACGTGAGCAAGGTATACCTTGGTGAGCAAGGCATACCTTTCATATATGAAATGCTAAAGAAGAAGATGTACACCCTACGTACAAATATTTATGACAAATTCAAGAATGATGATTGAGCTGCACTGGCTTCTAACAAAAAAACATGTCTTTAGTAACATGTCTTTAGACACTTTGTTATCCTTACACAATATATACAGTCATTGCTTTAATAAGAGTATAACAGTACATTACCAAGGTTCTTTCCCCTTACCTTTATGGTATATTTGAGTGGTGCCATAACAGTGAATGAAGGCCTCCCTTTCAGCTGTAATAAAATGGCATTTGATTAGAAATGGTTGTCTCATAAGAACTCTATTTAAAGTCATAAATAAAGTACTCTCAATGAATACATAATTAAATTTGGCATTCAACTGGCATTTTTTTGTTTGTTTGTTCTTACCATGGGACAGGTATAAATTAGAATCCTCCTAAACCTAATTCAGTATGTTACAGATAAACTTCACCAACACTACTTTTAATCTGTGTTTTGATCATAAGAGGTAAGACTATTTCAAAAGATAAAATTCCGTTCAAACAGGTTAAAATGTAAACATGTAAATGTCTGCTCAGAAAGTGGAGGCATTCTTATAGCTTCTTATACATAGATGTACAACTCAAAAAATTTGAATCCCAAGAAAAAACTCAATATCATTTTACTTCTAATTTCAGAAAGTGGAACCCATATATTGTATAGATTTATTACAATGAGTGAAATATTTCAAGCCATTAGCTCTTTAAATTTTGATCAATTTTGACTTATAGATAATGAAAACCCCAAATTCAGTGTCTAAGAAAATTTAGACTATTACATAATATTGATAACAAAGGATATTTTAAACAAATGCCAGGCTTCTGAAAAGCATGTTCATTTCTATGCACTCAATACTTGAGTTGGTTTGGCCTCCTTTTGCATGAATTACTGCGTCAATGCGGCGTGGCATGGAGGCGATCAGCCTGTGGCACTCCTCAGGTTTAATGGAAGCCCAGGTTGCTTTGATTGCAGCCTTCAGGTCATCTGCATTGTTGAGTCTTAGTGTCTCTCATCAACAATACCCCATAGATTCTCTATGCCATAGAGAATCTATGGGGTTCCCACAGAGTCTATGGGGTTCGGGTCAGGTGAGTTTGCTGGCCAGTCAAGCACAGCAACATCATGGCCATTGAACCAGCTTTTGGTACCTTTGGCAGTGTGGGCAGGTGCCAAGTCCTGCTGGAAAATCAAATCCACCATTCCATCCATAAAGCTTGTCAGCAGAAGGAAGCATGAAGTGCTCTAGAATTTCCTAATAGATGGTTGCGCTGACTGCTGACTTCAGAAAGTGAACCAACACCCGCACATGACACGGCAGCCCAAATCATAATGGACTGTGGAAACTTAACACTGAACTTCAAGCATCGTGGCTTCGTTGCCTCTCCACTCCTCGTCCAGACTCCGGGATTATGATTTCCAAATGACATGTAAAAATTGCTTTCACCTGAAAAGAGGACTTTGGACCACTGTCCAGTTCTTTTTCTCCACAGCCCAGGTATGACACTTCTGACATTGTCTTTGGTTCAGGAGTGGCTTGACATGAGTGAGCAACATTTGTAGCCCATGTCTAGGATTCATCTGTGCGTAGTGGCTCCTGATGCGCTGACTCCAGCCTCAGTTCACTCCTTGTGAAGCTCCCCCAAATTCTTGAATGGATTTTGCTTGACAATCCTCTTGAGGCTGCAGTTATCCCTTATGCTGGTGCACCTTTTCCTTCCAAACTTGTTCATTCAACTCAACTTTCTATGAATATGCTTGGATCGGGCGCTCTTTGAACAACCAGCTTCTTTGGCAACTACCTTTTGAGGTTTACCCTCCACGTGGAGGGTGTCAATGACTGTCTTCTGGGCATCTGCCAGGTTCTTCCACGTTTGTGTAGCGGCTCCAGGAGTGCCTAACACGTCAATCATGGAGAACTGCCTTTCAAAATAAACTCTACCGCACAAAAGAGACCATGCAAAGTAAAAACATTGAACCACGAACCACGAACCACACTACAGTACAGGTAGGGTGGGTAAGTCGCATGTTATTGAAAATAGCCAATCTGAGATCTCGATCCAAATACTGTTCCACCATGAATGATGATCAGTGGAAGTGTGTATGAGGCTTGCTACCGGAAACTACTGTTAATATGCAACCCAAACTGATTCCATTCAGTGCGAGACATCATCACAGTAAGGTAATGGCCAAAAATTTACAGAATTGTATTGTGCAAAACGTGTTCATGCTGTTATGCAAGGGAAACAATATATATCTTAAATAATAAGTATACCTGGAATTTTTATTGCCAGTAGATCATCCTGACTTTTCAGATCAGGTCATTTTAAAAGTAGCTAACCAGGTAAAAAAGTGTGAGAACCCATGAGTACCCTACTGACCCAGACTGACAGACCATTTAAAGGCTCAGGAAACCTTGGCAGGTGTTTGGGGATAATAAGCTTATTAGGGTGTGACACCATGACTTTTCAATGTTGAACTTTGTCTATTCTCGTTTTCTGTGGCACCAACTTAAGCGTTTTCATTATATTTAAGCCAGAATCATCTAAATTTTCAGAAATAAATGCTTGAAATTTCACTGTGTGTAAAGAATATATGGCTTACCTGTTTGAAATGTGTGGCAGAAATATTGAACATTTTATGTTTTTCTAATTTTTTGAGATGTCCCTGTACATACATAAATGCATCTGATGGTATGCGTGTGAATACGATTGTTGAAAGCAGAAAGAGTCGCTCGGTGAGCCATTGGAAAAGTCTCTGAAACTTCCGTCTTTGCATCAAAATTAGACTCATGACATGCAAGTCATTGTTTTCACGATACAATTCTCATTGATGTGTTGAAAGGATGTCTTACCACAGTTTGGAAACTACGATAGTTTAACAAGCCCAACAATATATTTAGAAAACAGTGTAGATGCTATGTTGATAGCATTATTGGGCGTTTTTAATGCCTTAACGTTATTTACTGTAGTTGGGAAAAACATTAAAATATAACATACCGCCAACAGTTTTGAACCCCTCTCAATGGATGAGACCGCTGGATATGACGTCAGATTAAATTTGTGGTCCTCCAACTGCGACGACAACTTTAGCACTTAGCAAGTGGTGCCGTTTAATAAATAATTTTAACGACTCCAGAGGTAGTCTCTCATCGACACACGTCTGGAAAAAGGGCAATCAATTGAATATTTCAATGAATGAATGTCTAAATATGAGTTAGAAAGTGCGACTGTCTGTCAAGTAGGACCCAACGAGTTCCCGCTTCCACGGAAACGCGTTACGGATTTACGAAGCACTATATCGACGTAATTTGCAGTTAAAGTTAGTTAATTATTCATTTCATAAACAACGATTATCATTTAATGGAACTCATGGTGCGTGCAATGTCCGCGCACTGTTGCAAACGGGCTCCAATGGGGGTCAATTATGATCAGGCAACGCTATGTCACCCTATTCTTATATTGACCATAGGATATCCGCGCTTCATGGCCGCTACTATGGAAATGAAATTACTCGCTGTCAGACAAAGTGGCCCTACTCAGGTAAGGCTGTCGAAAGAGGGTAAAATTGGGCGCTATTGACAGAGCCATGTCAAGACTCGTAAGGAAATCCCCGTCTGTGTGCACGAATCTCCCGTTGGATAACTGCGACATTCGTAACAAGCTTCACATTCTGGGGAATCTACTGAGGTCATGTTTTGGTCCCCGGGGTAGACTGAAACAAGTTCACAACAACATTGGAGGCCACGTCGTCACCACCTCTACCTCCTACGTTCTGCTTCAGTCCGTTTCCTCTTCACAGCCCTTCGTAAATTTAATATTGTCCTCAATTCGCAGCCACATTGCTCGCTTTAGTGACTCCGGTTTGTTTGCTGCTATCCTTTGTTTAACTCTAATCGAACTTTCCCAAAAGTCTGGTCTAAGAGGAACTGTGGCTGTCGGAATTAACCAGCACCTGTTGGGTTTGTGCACCGGATACCTCCGACAAAAAGACTGTGGATGTTCCGTGAATCTCGATTTCAACAGCAGCTGCGACTTGATCAAATTAGCCCGCAGCGTTATCTCCAGCAAATCGGCTTGTGGGCTAACAGAACATGAAGCTCTTCACATCAGCAAGCTGGCAGTGCAAGCGTTTTTGCTGTCTGTGCCGTGCAGCGGCCAAAGTGGTAGCAATGTAAAACTTGGCGAGGTAGTGACTGTCCTTGTTGAAGGTCCCTCTGTGTTGGAGTCTGCAGTTTTCCCAGGTTTATTAGTGGACATGCCTGATGGTTTCGACGTCACAAAAGTGGACAATCAGCCCCCTTACCCACTGTGTATGTTGTTGTTCAGCATCTCTCTTGCTGGGGACCTTTCTGAAGTTGGAGATGGAACAGTCGAGATGGACCAAGGTGTTGACACAGAATCACAGATCCTGGATAAACTTCTGGAGATTGGGGAAAATGCGGTTAAAGTAAATGTGAAGCTCTTTGTGTGCCAGAAGGTTATCCACCCAGTCCTGCAGCAATACCTAAGAAGACATGGCATCGTTGTGATAGATAGACTAGGGATCAGTCTCATGCAGCCACTTGCGCTGCTGACAGGTAAGCGTCTGGACACGGAACCCTTGGATGGCTGACCACTGCAAGGCTTTGCTTGCAAGAACCTCTTTGGTGGCAATATATGTACCGTAGATTTTAGCTAGCTTACAACGTCTCTTAAACAAAATTAGCCATTAGAGGAAAATAAGCACAGCATTCTGGTATAATTTTAGGTACACTGTGCGAACAGTCTTACCACGGAGGTGACATGAACATTAGTAGATTAATGGCCAAAGAGAGATGAAATTGGGATTGACAAGTAATGTCAATAATTGACATTATACTACGTACGCACAACTTCATTGTAAAATTACAAAACCCAATGGACAGCCGGAAAAATCATTGCAAATGACACTCAAGCTATGGCGTTTTTGTCACAGTAAATGTTCAACCAACTACTTAAAATAAAATTTATCAATCATTTGTGCATTCATCCACTTTCTACACTGCTGATCCTGCTCACAGGCTCATGGGTAATATATTATTTTGTCTGAAAATTTGTCAAAATCCCAGGTAATGCATCCAACATATTTTGTATGGAATCACCCTTCTAGAGTTCAAATGAGATCGTTTTATACTTTGAATGACAAAAATATAAAGGCTGCATGTGGGCAACTCTGACTGTGGTGTTACTCAAGAAATCTCGGGAGGCACTAAACTGGAGTGTGTGTTTTGAATGATAATGCTTTTGCACTATTTCAGTTTTACACAGAATGCATATAAAAAAAATGTGAATACATTGTACATTCGTTAAAGCAGAGTTTCCCATATGCTACAAATCAATCTGTATGCATGTGTTTCATCTATCTTACAAATAGGTGCACAACCTGTGGCATCACTACATTCCGCAATTTCTCCCAGGGCCTATGGAAAAGTTGGACACTTAAGCTCCAGACAGTTAGCTTCCAAAACCATGATACACTTGTATCCGGCTGAGGAATCTGCGATCTGCACGATGGTCCTCTGCCACCGAAACGAGACAATGTTGAGTGAATTGAAGGTAAGATAAAGAAGAAAGCAAGCCTGAGAAAAAACAATTGATAGATGTGTTGATGTTCATCGGTGTCGCAACAAAAGGTCGTCTTCCAGAGCACAGAACATGTGTTGAGGCTGACCCTGCGGGAACCGGTCGCCTTACTAGGTGGTGGGTGCACTGAGACCCACTTAGCTGCTTACATCAGATATCAGGTGAGACATAAAGCCTTTGATTTGTTGATTTAATGGCAATTCAAGGAGAGCATGTCTTAGTTGTGCTGCATTTCATTCCCAGAGCACGAAGGACATGGTTGAGGCAGCATCAGTGATTGGTTGCTTGCAGACAGAGTACCGGCTCGGTGTGGAGGCATTCTGCTCCTCCCTCGAGTCTGTGGCTGCAACACTTGACCACAATAGTGGGTTTTCACTGATTGACCTGACTTGTGCTCACCACTGGATCCTCCCAGCTGATGGGATGCATGAAGACATGGAAGATAGCCTGGATCTTTGTGGATGTGGAATGTTGGACAGCAGTCCAAGTAAAAAGTGGAGTCATTTGAACACGAAATATACAGAGTTCTCCCCTGCGTCTTTGTCAGGAGACTCACCTCTGCAGCCGTGTGTGCTGGACTCCTTCACAGCAAAGATTAATGCATTACAAGTTGCCGTGGAAACTGCCAATATTGCTCTGGACGTGCAATATGTAATTCAAGATACGAACTAGCTGATTTTCTTAAGCATAGGAATCAGGAATCTCTTCCAAGTGGTCTGTAGCCCTCACATTTTTAGAGAACAGAAATCATTTCAGATCAATGTACCCCAAATCCCAGAGAACAGATCATGTTCACTGTCCAGTCTATTTTTTTACCTATGGGAAATTAATTCCCATGCTTTCCTCAGGTTACATAGAACAGAGTGTTTGTATAAAATTGTGACAGTTCTTAAGATAGAAGTTGTCTTATTGTTCAATTCTTCACAAACCATGTTTGTCTTTGGTAGTATATCTGATTAAAACTCCTTTTTTCCCCCTCTGAAGGTGGAGGGATACCATTACATGGAAAATATACACCCTGTAGCAAAATATGTTTTCCAAGACAATGAAAAATGTTAGTTTTCCTGTGATGGGTCTCTTAAAAAACATCTAAAAGCTCAGCCCATCAGTGACAAGAACAGCAGTATCTTTCTTTTCTGTAAAATAATCCATAGGATCTGTGTGAATTCACCAGGATGGAAGCTCTGACCCCTGTGAGGCATAGAGCCTGGCAATATACTGTTTTGATTACCTTTTACCTCTATAAATGTACAGATTTTTAATTTTTCCTCAATGCATGACAGATTTTGAATAAAGCAGCCAAGATGTAACGAATGTGCAGACTTTCCGGCTTATCTTTGACACAAATGCTTCACTAATTATTTGAAGAGTCAGTGTCTTTTTAACCAGTAGTCCCTAATTTTTAGAGTTTCAGAAGTAGGGCTACCTGGACATTTGCTTGCTAAGGCAGGTTCTCTCTACTTTTAATGATTAATCACTGGAGGCAGATAAATGATCAGATGAAGAAATAAGAAATAACGCCTTTTACATGACAATAAAAGGGGTCATTTTAACGCAATAGAGTAAAATTTCCTTGAAATGGCTCGGCCTCGTGATGAAAGACTTTCAGTTTCAAAAACACTTAATATTGATCTCAATCATGTGCAAGACTGCATGATAAATTTGAAAGCACAGGTTTTGAGCTTAGTTACGGTATAAGGTCTACCGCTGAATAAATAGTACATCTGCTGTAGTGCATGATACACATTATTTGGGCTTTTTGTAGGTATTGTGACAAACTATTCTGTTTTGTGTGGTTCTTAATACTAGAAGAACAAGACAACAGCAGACATGCTTTTCAGTACATTTTACTTGTTTTGTAACATGAATCCTCAGCCTCATTTGAAGAGCCTTTTGGGATGCTTTATCAGTGGAACCTGAGATCAAGAAACTCCAATTAGGGAGTAGTTATGTAGTATATTTTGGGTTTATGAGGTTCAAGTTCCCATTCTCTAAGAAAGAAAAAAAACATACAAAAAACATTTCTAAATGAAAAACAAAGATTCATAAAAAATGAACAGTGTTGAGGTTCAGGCTTTGTCTCTACAGGAAATGAGATGAGGTGAAGAAAACAGAATAGCACTCCTTGCTGGGGAAAGGAGATAACAGTTGGCGCCATTTTCAACCAACAGGAACATGTCATATACTCCTGGAGACATTTCTGAGAATGAGGCAAGAGTGAGAGGATGTGGGAAAAACGAACCTGAAAGTAGACACTAAAAGTGAGAAAACAGTAAATACGTGTATGTGCAACAGCGATTGAAAAGGCACAATAGCACAGTGTGTCATGTTTTGCGAGTTTCCCTTAAGTTTACACCAGGGCCAAGTGACTCCAGTGATTCATCTTTCAGTCTGTGCCCACTTGGTTCAACCCCTTATGTCTCTAAAGCCTCTAATGGTGCAGAGAGGAAGGACCAGAATGAGACAACTGCATCATCTGAAAGGGGAATGCTTGATTTCAGCAGCAAGAGTGTCCCTGTAGAAATTAATAATCAAGCCTCCGACTGCAGGACAATAGATAAAACAGTGTCGCCTGTATCATATCGCCACTGAAAGCCTGTACTGCCATCTTGAATAATTCGGTTCTTGCATGTTGTTTCTATTCCTTTTTGTAGAAAATAGATTTAAAGTTGATGAATCCAAAATGGGGCAGGGATTAACAATCATCTGCAATTTGTGCATATGCATACTTTAAAGCAAAGATCTATGGCTGTGTGATGATCTTAAAATTCGGGCCATGTGCTGCTTGATTCAGCGAATATCGTCTAATTGATACACTTAATAGTATAGATCTTGGTTACTCCCAAATTTTATTATGCTCTGGTTCAAGAAGTAAATGTTTGATTCAATACTTCTAGATAAACTTAGGAAAATACTTATTGTTTCAACCACGGAACAAAGATAATTGGTAAACTGACGAGTCGCTACTTTGAAAAATTTGATTCTAGCCAAAAAAGGAAAGCTTTTGAAAAATGCAGTGGTACGAGGCCGTCTACATACCCGTTTTAAGTCTGAAACAACTAATATCCAGTTTAACCACAGGCTATCACAACATCAATCCCAGAATTCACACCATACGATAATTATTTCCATTTCAACACACTCGTTCCAATTCATAAAACAAACTCATCATGTCAGTGAGGGAATACTTCTTGCAATGTGCTGAACACAAATGATTGCACAGGTTTTTTGTTAATGCTTGGTTTTCTTCATCCATCAGTGTTTACAGCAACACTGCAAACTCAAGTTTTGGTTCATGAAATCAGTGAAAGAGAAATTGAATGTTATTTTACTTCTGGAACCAGAGTGGTCAGTAACTCTTGAGCTTATTATTTCTGAAATTAAGTTAAACCAAATTATCATATGATGGAGGGCAACAATGTTTAAAGCCAAGTTTTTAAACAAAGAAAAATGTTGTACTTCCTACAGTAGTGTTTTCTGGGGGGAAAAAAACAACGATGCACCTCCTTATTTATTAGAATTAACTATTCTTACAATTTCAAAAGTCCATTGAAACCTTTTATAAGTTTGTTATTCAAACATAATACATTCGCTGCTCAGACAGCTGTGCGTGTAACGAAAAAAAAAAAAAAAAAAAAAAAAAAAAAAAACCCCCCTCACCCCCCAA
>CAAKHD010001955.1:49473-118158 GCA_901007705.1 Fistularia tabacaria
ACATAAAAAATTCCTGGCCCAAAAGGGAGGGTGTAACAAAAAAAAAAAAAAAAAAAAAAAAAAAAAAAACTCACTCTAGTCTCCAGTACTGGCAGAGATGCAACGACTGTAAACAAAAGCTAGAGGTGTCCATGTTTGAGTGACTACAACAATATGCAGCTTCGTTTACATTTCTGTAGCAGCCACAGCTGCAGTCTGGCCCATATCTTTGATGCTACAAGCTTATAAATGGAATTAGGGAGCAGTGCTGCGCAACTATAACAGACAAAGTATGATGATGACATAAAAGCATGACAACACTGCTTCATTTCAAATGCACTACTCTAGTATTTCTTCAAATACAATCACATCTAAAACTCAAAAATGGTAAAAATAAATGAAATGTTAATATAAGATAATATTCAATAGCCTAGTATGAGAGTAATGTTTTTGGTTTTGTACATAACGGGGTTACTGGACATTGTTGGATGCAGCCCTTTGTTGTAAATTAGATATTGTTTTTTGAGGAATGGTAGTTATTTACTATGAAACTGGGTTTAAAGTTGCATGTAGTTTGAAGTATTCAGTCAAAACCCTTCTATTTTCATCTGGCAACATTTCAAAATTCTTGATTTCCTTTCAAATCTGCAGATTTATTTTCATTCCTTTTCTGAATTATATTACACACGCACAGATTGCCAAGAGTCCAAATTTCAAGATTGCTTATTACAACTCAAGTCCATCACTTGGTCAAGAAATTAAAGTGGGGCGAAAACCGGCTATAGTCCTTGCAAGAACTGGAACAAGAGTCACTCCTCACCATATTACTCCAAGCCAAATTAGCAAGTATCCAGCCCATCACCTCGAAACATTTTCTGTTACATAAGCTTGAAACTGCAAGTCAAACAGAAAGTATCAAACTAAAGCTGAGAGACAGAATTCAAGCTCGGGAGAGGATGGAGAAGGGCAGGAGGGCTGAGTGGGGGATAGGGAAAGGAGACTGTGTTGGCTTGGAGTGTCTAGGTCCTTCCAGCAAATAGTGGGTGTAGTTGGGACTGGGGTGAGAGGGAGGATGTCTGGGTCGGGTTATGGCGATAGTTAGGGCAGAGCAGAGGTGCTGCATTAGCCCCCTCAAAAGTCGACCTCAATGTACAATGAGGGCCCCAGCAGCATAACTGACTGAGCTGTCCTGCCAGTTCCTGCACTCACTTGACTGGGCGTAGTTCAGGAAAGTGAAGTTCATTTCTAAACCAGTCTTCCTCAGCTCAGCCACAGCCTACAAAAGAGCAATAAAAGTCACCAAGTAAGTGATTGATCTTGTGCCATGCCCTGATTGAATTGTACACATGAGGTTTTATATCTCAGCCAACATTAATAGTTCCATGTTTCCCAGCGCCAACTGCCTATTGCTTAAAAAAAACCCTCCATATTTTTTTTATTTTTGACATTAAAACTTAAAGCTACGGTAAAGATAAGAATGATGGTATCCATTCTTTCTTTATTTCTATAAAAGCTACACTTCTGTGTCTTATATCCAGTTTAAGATATTTTATCTTAATGTAAAAAAAAAAAAAAAAATCACTTGCTAAAAGAGGAAATAAGATCATGAATGTCCATATTGTCAATGCAGGAAAAGATGTGAAGTTCAAAATATCTTCAGCTGTTCAAAATTAAAGTATCAAGCGCTAAATCTATGTTTCTGGTAGAAGAAAAAGAACCAATATGCTTTTGAGATGTTCTTTGGAGGAAAAATTAAGGATGGAGTCTTAAGGAACATCACAGATCCCGAGAAATTACTGGTTCCTACTGACCAGTTTCTATACAATGCCGAATTTAGATTTTGGGTAGGTAAAGCGACATAATATCACTGAAGCTTACAATCCTCGGTGCCTACTTTTGCAAAAAATAAAAAATGAATCAAGAATAAAGTTAAAGAACAGAGAAAAAGAACGTATCAAATTATCATGAATTCAGTTTTACAAATTGCTGTTCTGAGGCTTGTTTTTTTTTCAAAACTTGTAAGAGCAGGACTAGATAGCTCCTAGTGGTTATATAAACACCTTCCTGTTTGATTCAGTGTATGGTTACAGCCAATCTTCACCTTGGCATACTCATTTACTTTTGAAAACATTGTACTTGTTACCTCGATGTTGGCTTTTATTGAGCTCCTTGAAACCACTGGTCTTCTAAACAAATACATTAATTCCATCAGCTATATAGTCCAAAGACAGTCATATTCTAATGCTTAAAAACAAAAATTAAAAACTCAACATTTCACATTTTTCTGAGACTTACTTTCTTTGCCAATACTCACATTTAGCAGAACTCCAATAGGATGACGCCCACAGATGGTGTTGCGGTACTTCTTCAAATAGTTGGTGAAAGACATGGGATCCAACTGCTCTATAATGCCCATCCCCTTCAGAGGAATAAAACAAACTTACTTAGGACATCATCTTTTAAATTTTTTTTGCATCAGTTGATGATGTGTTTGATGTTGTGTTTTCATACTGTTGGTTGAAGAAAAATCATTTTAATTTTAAACTAAAAGAATATTTGCAACAACAGCAGTGACAACTAAGATTTAATAACACCTATATTATCTTGGCGAAGCCTTCATAATCACAAAAGAAAATGTTGACATCTGCTCTTCTGTACTTGTAAAATACAACTTATTTTATTTTGCAAATGCCATGTAATTCATGTCATTGTGATTTGCTTTCTTCTATAAATGTGTATTCATTACATGAATCATTATTTCATGTGTGAGTGGCTGTTATCAAAGTTCTTTTACATATTCAATAACACAATTCACTCAGGATTTGAATGAAAGAAATCTTCATGGTTACCATTTTATCAAGATGCTCAATAGACCTGTAGATCTGTCCTTGAGATTCATCATAGTATGTGTAGCGAAACCGTTGACCTTCATTTAAAAAAAGGAAAAAAAGAAATGTAACTAGGGCATAAACAATCGACAACAAATTAGTAATATATAATTATGAATTCAATAATGATATTTGCAATAAGCCAGTAGGTTCAGTTATTTGATTTTGATGGCTACCCCAGTGGCAGAAGTCTGATGAGATGATGAAAAGGTTGGAAGGGTCGGCCAGGTACTTGCTGAGCAGTTTCCCATACTCCTGTTCCTTCGACTCGCTCAGTGCACCCACAAGAACAGGGACGATGCTAAACTCATCTTTGTGGCTGTAAAGTTAAATGACGGACTGAAAACTTGGCACACAGACATGCACATTAGCAGGAGATAGGGTATTTAACAAAAACGTTCCTGAGACTAGTGAGGCAGCCTTCTACTGGTCTCACACTGGTGACAGTGAAGTTGTCACTTTTGAGACCATATAACCATATAACCTGTATGTCACTAAAACATCTAACTCTGTGAACCTGAATGCTTATCTTATCATCATTGAGATGTGGTGAGGATTACTACTGGCTGGTCCATGATTTATCTAAACCAAGTACAAAAGGAAAAAAAAGGAAAGACAGACAGAAAAGATGGACAAGAAGAAAGTGAAACAGACAGATAGGTAGATAGAGCTTCTTTTTGACAGTTCTAAAAGGAATAGGGTTCCTGGTGACTAATATCCCTAACAATTAATCTGAAAAGCCATCGAAATCTCTTCTACTGAAATTGGAAGTACATTGCACTGAGTATACTATTTTTCATGAAGTTGAAATAATGACAACTTCTTTACTACACAATGATATTATTATATATGCCCAAGGTTAGCAATCACAAACGCTCAAAGAGCCATTTGGACCCATTTCTCACAGAAACGATGTGTATTGAAAACAACTATAGTATGTTGCGTTCATGAAATCAATGAAATGCTCCTGAGAAACCGCATACCATAAAAAACTGGGTCAAATGTTACTTTCAAAGAAAATACTCAACGTCTAATTGAGTCCTCCTCATATTAAGTGCCAAACCCAAATTATCCACTTGCAACAAACCAAAAATGCTGTTTACTTCTGTGTGTGGTCATGTTATCATACCTACTGGAGCGTTTAGTCAGCTGTCAACCTGAATAAAAAAATGACTATTTCACTGAACAATGTAAAATACATGTCTTCAAAATATTTGCTAATTAAAATGTTTATTTTACCTGATTAATATAATTTTTGCTCCTGAACCTCAGCGCACAGCATCTGCACATTAGGGCTGTAAAACCTCAATGAATTTCATGTACGCGGATATCACACATCGGCTTTTGTGACGCATAATATGAGCGATATAATAATTAAACAATGTTGCTTTAATGTTACACAATCACCATAATCTTCATATTTAGGATTAAATTTAAAAAACGAACAAACTGAAACAAAATACATTCCAATTAAATACTCATTTATTTTCCAAAGCTACAATGAGTTGCAGCAGAGGGATGAAAGAACCGCATACAGCTCCGAAGACGCATGTTGATGACCCCTAGTCCAAGCTATTTACCTGGGAAATTTGCAATCCAATGCCTATAAAATATATATTCACTGATCCTTCCTTTCTTATTGTACAATATTTACCTCACATATGAACCAAACTGTCCCTGTCAGTAAGTATTTCTGGTGTAGCTAGTGGGAGACACAGGCATTTAAAAACTATTCGCATGTCACTTTTCAGGCAGACATTGTTTGTTGACACCATCCCAATATGCCTTACCTCTCCATGGCTTTAGCAGTATAAGGCAAGTGCATTTCAATACTGTGCTCATCTTCATCCGTCTGCAGACTCATCCGCTCAAACAACCCAGTTTTCCAGAGGTCGGAATACACTGTAGAAAAGAAGTGAGCTTCACTTTAATTTGCTCACATTAGCATGACCCTGGTCATTTTTTTTGAGCAGAACACTCATTTAAATTTGGAGCCAAAATAAATGCTGAGCAAAACCTCATTATTAAGAGCGCCTTTTTCCTTTAGAACCAGGAATCTTTCTTGTCCCTGGAGAAAGATTAAAAGTGTAACAGTCCCACTATCCCACTATTGCTGGATCTCTGTATGTGGTACCTTTACAAATTAACTTCTCAGAAAAAAAAAAAAGACCATCCCAGTTATTAGCCAGTCAACAAGTCCACCGGTGGGCTTATGTGAAAGTGCAACAAAAATGTTGGTTTGTATATAAATATGAGAGAGAGAGAGAGAGAGAGGGAGAGGGAGAGGGAGGGAGGGAGAGAGAGAGAGAGAGAGAGAGAGAGAGAGAGAGAGAGAGAGAGAGAGAGAGAAAGAGAGAGAGAGAGAGCGCTACATGATTTAATTGACCAAGGAAAATAGTCAATACCTTTCTGGTCGATTCTCAGGTCATAGAAAGGTGTTCTATAGATGTCTGCAGGTGACAGGGCACAGCGGGAGAGGGGCACGTGG
The DNA here is from genome assembly GCA_901007705.1 of Fistularia tabacaria. Lineage (NCBI taxonomy): Eukaryota > Metazoa > Chordata > Actinopteri > Syngnathiformes > Fistulariidae > Fistularia > Fistularia tabacaria. The sequence continues at coordinate 54,829 of CAAKHD010001955.1, forward strand.
TGTGAAGGTCCAAGGATAAACACCCTGCGACTGAACGGCAACAGAACTTTATCCCACTCAATCTGCTCATAGATATATCCTTCATACTGTATTGTTTCTAAATCTAGATCTAGTAATTTTGTGGCAGAAAATTTCTAATAAAAAAAAAAAAAAAAGAACACAGTATTATCCTCAAAAATGAAGAGAAACCTACGTAACAGAAGGATCCACCTGCTTGTAAGCATGTGCTGCACAAGCACCACAATAGGTATATCCAGCATGCCTGAAAGAGAAAACATGCTCAATTCAGGTGCCATGACCTAAAGATAAGACTTTCATATTTTATTGTTAACAATCCAGTTCTTAAATGTGCTTACGGTGCAATGATAGCTCTTGCAGGTCTGTTGGTGGACTGAGCTTGGGAAAGCCAGCCCTCTAATTGTGCATTGAGCTGGGAGCCTAAAAGTTGAAGGTAAAAAGAAAAAAAATAATAAGATAGATAGATAGATAGATAGATAGATAGATAGATAGATAGATAGATAGATAGATAGATAGATAGATAGATGTGTAAATTCTGACCTCGCAAATAAATACAGACACTGTCAGCCTTATGGAGGCCGGGTGGGTTAAAATGCAGAAGCTCATTCTCAATAAGGAGCGGCCACAATGCATTTTGATATACACCGAATAACTGTACTGAACTGTATTGCTGTACAACTGGGGCCACATACTGCACACCCCTCATTCAGAGATGTTGACATTACATTGTTAGTCAGCAGAGAAAACGGTTTGGGCTTATGCGAAAAGCAAACAAGCATGTTGAAACAGACACCATCTTAAGAAAGTAGCATTTAAATTAAGTCAAGACATCCACATGCTGATTTTGACTGTCGGAAATAATCTTACATGTTTAGCTAGCGGTCACGTTTAATAGACATTAGCGTTATTACGATGCATGCCGGTGGGCTTAAAAGTGGGCAGCAGCTAGCTGCACAATGGGAATAATCGGGTGCAACATGAATCTTCAGTTTTCAGCTCTGCACTGCACTATCTGGTCCTTTGTTTCATGATGGAAAAAAATAAAGAAAGAAAAACAACTTTAAACATAATTTGACCAAGTCGGGGTGCCTGAGCACCGTACAACACTGACGGGTCGAGCTAAAATAGTTCTTGACAGGCTGTCTTGGGGAATGTTTGACGTAGCCCGTTGGTTGGTACCGTTAGGCCAGGAAGTTCCTTAATAATAGCAAGTACAAGCACAACTTAATAGCAAAGTTAACCACTCATATATTAATTTATCTGAATCAATTAGAAATGCTGAGCAGCATATGCTGACTTGTCCTTAAACAATCACAAGAGTCGCAACTGAATTAGCTCAAACGAACCGTGGATCAAACGAGACATCAGCGAAATGTTAGCTATTGGGATCTCCATCAGCATTAACGGTACAAGCCTAATGTTAGCTAATGCTCTCATTTTTATGTTTACGTTTCCTGGTTTCACTTGGTATCTGTAACAGTGCATGGAAATTTATAAACAATGCCATGAACAAAAATTAACAAATGACATTGCGCCGCCGTAGCTCGAAAAACAAAAGCCAGCTATCATATGGCTTGCTAACACGGCCGGGTGGCGTGTTGACAGTTACCCGAAGCGGAGTACCAGCTCCCGGCGTGACTTGCTTCTCTGCATACCACTCGGTTCGACATCTTGGATCCCAAGCCGCCTATTTTGGTTTACTTGAATCTTTTCAGGCGAAAAAATAAAATACCAAAAGAAAGTGTTTGTTAGTACAGAAAAACCGCCCGCAAGCTAACTTGGCCGTGGAGACAAAGAACAGCTGGAGTGGAAAAACAACCGAGCTAGCTTGCTAACAAGTAGTGTTCAGTCAGCTGGCTGTGGAGTTGTTACCAGTTACTTAGCTAGAAATTGAGACTAAACTGTAAGCTAACCTGGGAATGCCGATGGGCAATTCGGAAAGGCACAATGTACAAAACCTGTCAAATCTGCTAACTTTAAACAATTAAAAGACAATTTGCTATCCCGAGGTGTGTCATTGCCTATATCGGAGATTACTGGTTAGACTGTTGAGTCAGGTAAGGGGCGTCTTCAGAAAAGAAAAGGTTTCATAGTGATGTAAGATACGTTGATTGGTTGTATGATACCTGAACGGAAAACAATTGGTGGAAAAACTTTAGTTGGCGGAGCATCTATTGAGATATTGTTTGGTTATGTCAATGCTCTGGCCGTCAGGTGAGCGGGTACCATGTGGAAACGCCTTGCATGGTAGAAATAAATAAATCCAAACAAACAACACACACATACACACACACAAAAACACTGTGTTATGGTGTACCGATCATAATGTTATTGTCTGTACACATGTTTAAGTGGGTGAATAAAACAGCGGGCTGTCCAAATGATGGATAAATAACACTTATTATTAATTAAGAGGTTCAAGAGAATAATTTTAACAAATATTACCCGAAAGCGAATCCTTTTATCTTTCGTATGTTAACAACTACTTCTACATTTTGGTAGAACTATTTTGTCAAGGTACTTTCCTGATGTCAAAAACTACTCAGGATCCATGGAATTCAAAGCTTACCCAAATGACCTGAACATCGCTGTGAGTAAAATGGTGACATCTTCACCGGCAATAGCTGTTTCTATATTTTAATACAACAGTGTGTCATAATATTGGATCAAAACATATTTTTCTTTGTTTTCATAATCGTGTCCATGCCGTTTCTACGTTTGTGCATCTTTGTGGAACAGAAGCGTTTGGGAAACGTTTGGTACAATAAAATGCTTCAGCATATTCATAGCTAAAATGTGTGGCGCAAATAAATATGATACACTTGGAGGGAAATTTAAAATATGTTATACAATTATGCTAATTCTTACTACCGGAAGTTCTTTGCATTGTTTTTGTCATCGGGCCGGAACAGCCGGGCGGGTAAAGATATCAGACTTCAACAAGAATTTGGAAAGCGGAAGCTAGCTTTGGAAACATTTACGATGGGACAAAGACATTGAAATTTCTATCTAATTATTACATTTTATGAAACTGCAAATTTTGAATTAACCCTTGCATTAATGCAATTCAAAGGCAGATTTCATCTTGACGTATTTCGTTTGTTGCTAACTGAGTTGTGACTAACGTCAACCCAGATTACCAAGGGAACTACGCCGAAATAGGTATGTCTGTCAATATAACCCATATTAAAGACAAAGACAGTGGCGAAATTGTTAAAAACTACCACAAGCAAGCGTTTGAGTACATATCGAAGGCACTGAGGATCGACGAAGATGATAAAGGTCGGTTTATTATGATTGGAGTTGGGTCAGCTAACAGCTACTAGCTAACATGTTGTGTGAGACAATGTGTCATAAATTGACTTCTACAATAACAGGAGAAAAGGAGGAGGCTCTGCACTGGTACAAGAAGGGAATTGTTGAGCTTGAAAGCGGAATTGCAGTAAAGATCACGGGACAAGGTAACGTTCAGAAAACATAAACGGTGATATTGTCATAGTGTTTTCCAACTTCATGCTTCGTCAACAGGGGATCAGTATGACCGGGCGAAGAGACTCCAGGCTAAAATGCTTACTAATCTCACCATGGCTAACGATAGGCTTGCTCTTTTAGGTAAGATAGTTTTTGAGTCTGCTATATGAAGTATTTTGAGTTGTGAAATCTTTCATTATAAAATCCTCACTTGGATATTAAAGTCAGATCTATTCCTGGTCCACAGAGCAAACACTGGCTGCTAAAAGAAGTGATCCCCAGAGCGCTCTCCCCCCACCAAAGCCTGTTCCCAAAAGCCAACCGGTTGTGCGCAACTTATCAACTACTAGCAGGCTTTCAAGTGCTGTCAAAGCCCAAGCTAGAGCAACTGACCCAAAGGTGATTAGTTTTAATAAGATGTCCAATTATTTTTACAATGTTGTAGATTATGACGCTTTACTCATGCCTATGTCATGTTAAAGGTGACCCCACGGCTCGGAAAACCTCAAAATGAAAAGCCAGGAAAACAGCCCCGAAAAAGGGATTTAAAAAACTTCAAGAACATAGATAGCAAACTGGCCAACATGATTCTGAATGAGATTGTTGACACGTAAGTTAAATCAGTTGTACAGCACACGTGAAGGTTGGTGTCAGTCAATCTTATCTAAACCTAAACTGCTTTCTATTCCTTCCAGTGGTATATCTGTAACATTCAAAGATATTGCAGGTCAAGATCTTGCTAAGCAAGCACTTCAAGAGATTGTCATCCTCCCTGCCTTGAGACCAGAGGTTGTCTATCAAAATTTGGTCATTATTTATTGCCAGCAAGTCGTGATTCTGCTTTTAAAGAACTATTTTATTGCCTCTTTTAATTTTACCATTTAGCTATTTACTGGACTGAGAGCTCCTGCACGCGGTTTGCTGTTATTTGGTCCACCTGGAAATGGGAAAACCATGCTGGTGAATTTGCACAATCCTTTCAACATTACAAACAAAGTCATTTGGACCAGCTTTTTATATTGCACTGAGCTATGAAATAACTGCTTTTGCTTTTTCTAACCAGGCCAAAGCTGTTGCGGCAGAGTCCAATGCCACATTCTTCAGTATCAGTGCGGCAAGTTTGACCTCTAAATATGTAAGCAGAATTTATGCACCACCTAGTCCTGTTCTGTCGTTGTTACGTATTGTATCCTATTTTATCTTATGTTAGTGAACTGGTCCTATTTTCTTCTTATATTCATAATCCACTACCATGCATCCAAACACAAAAGTACTGGTTCACTTTTGCGAAGTAAAAGAATACTAGACTATAATAGGGATGCCAAACTCATCACTGAGCCCGATTAAGATTTATTTACACCAATAATTCCTTCTTTCAACATAGTTGAACAGAGATATGTCCTGATGACTGTGGAAAGGCACTACCCAAACCAGTGGCAATTAATAGAATGATGATGAACGGCTTCAAGAGCTTGTACATGTAAGACAATGAAGTCTGAGTAACAGGAAGCAGCAATGGTATACAATACAGCTGCAATTGTATACAGTTTTCGAAATCCTCCCCTCATTCTGTTACAAAATGTAAAGTGCATTTTACTCTTTGTTAGTCCAACTAATCCCAAATAGATAACTCTGCTGTGAAATATCGGCTGAGTACATTAATTACTTGTTCTTGACTCAGTATTTACTGCTCAGATTCTAAAATAATATTTTGAATTTACCTACTATTAGATGTACCTATGATCCAATTAGAAGCATTTTTAATTCTAGATTTGGAGGTGTTTGTTACTGATCAAGATTTGTTCAATGACCCATGATCAATTATGTGCTCAATGTTAGATATACATTGATATACATTTATTCATATCAAAAGTGTGTAATGCCAACCATACATCGAAGGGTGTATGGAAGACTATCATCACACACCTGTTCACATCTGAAGACTGCTTTTTAGAGTTGTAAAATCTCAGTCTCAGACTAGGCTGAGACTGAGATTTTACAAAGAGTACAACTAGATTATTTCAGTAATTTTTTCCCCACCATGTAATATTTTCACCAGGAATTTGCAGAGCTCTGCTATTTCTCTCGCTTTTCCTTCTCCACTCGGTTGTGATACATTGGAGAGTTGACATTGTAAAGCTGGACTGTACTGCCCACAGCTCAATCATCTGCTCCTCTTTCTGGATGGTCCATATTGATTGGGGTGTCCTTTGCTGTTCCCATTCATCCATACCGCCAACAAATACTTTCTCTGCCAGCAATACCAAAAATAACCATCGCTCTGGTGATTGTTTTTTTCTACCAGGTTTCCTTTTAACGGTGTTGTTTGAGCTCATCTATTGGTTGTCGATTGTGTTACATCACCGTAAAGACTGAAAGACTTGTGACAATATCAAACACTTTTGATATTGTCATAAGCCAAAGACTACGAAAAGACTGATCTACAACTGCTCTAAGACTGTAATATTACCAACTTACATTTCATAAACGAGATGACGGGAGGATGCTGTGACTGACAGTAGTCAGAGCTGGATCCAAGTCTTAACATTCAGTCCTCTCTTCAGTGCAGGTCTTCACAATACATTTAAAATGAATGTGAAAGGGGGTCTTGTCTTGTTTATAACCTGTCTGGTATTCCAATTGCAGGTAGGAGAGAGTGAGAAGCTTGTCCGTGCACTGTTTGCAGCTGCCAGAGAATTACAGCCCTCTGTCATCTTTATTGGTTTGTGAATTATAAACAACTGATCAAATGCACTTCCTCCTCAAAATCTAAAACCTTATCTTCTTGTCAATGTAATTTAAAGACTAATTTTTGTTGTTAAATAATTTTTGCTTTTAGATGAAGTAGACAGCTTGCTCTGTGAAAGGAGGGAAGGTGAACAAGAGTTCTCCCGTCGATTAAAAACCGAGTTCCTCATTGAATTTGATGGGGTACGTATGGTAGTTCTTTAAATCACAGATTTTGGTGGTTATGAATCACAACAGTCTCATAAAGCCCTTGTTCTGTCACCATTTTGTTGTTTGTTGTGATTGCCAGGTGCAGTCAGGAGGGGATGACAGGGTACTTGTAATGGGAGCAACCAACAGGCCTCAAGAACTTGATGAGGCAGTTCTTCGGTAGGCTCATGTTTATCCTCTCAATATAACTGTAATTATTATATTCTCGTGGAAGACATTCACCATTCTTCTGTTCTCCTTACAGACGCTTTGCTAAAAGGGTTTACGTTTCACTGCCTGATGAGAAGGTAACTTTTGTTGAAATGTTGATATTATGATCACTGTCCTTTGACAGCTTTCAAATGTAGCCTGTGCAATATTTTGTATTTGGAAATAACTCTGCAACATTTGTGCCTCCAGACAAGGTACACACTACTTGAAAATCTTTTAGGAAAGCATGGCAGTCCTTTGAACAAAAATGAGCTGACATCTCTTGCAAAGTGAGTTTTATGTTTTCAACACCTAATATCTTTAAATCATAATTTTATAGTGTGCTTTCATTGATTCTTGAATGGTTGTCATGACAGAGCGACTGCAGGATATTCAGGTAGTGATCTGACATCTTTAGCAAAAGATGCCGCACTAGGACCAATTAGAGGTAAAACCACCCTTATGTCATCCTATTGTATGCAAATTACCTAGTGGTTAATGTTCATCATAATTTTATCATGGTCTTTGCACTTACCGGTACTTGTATTTGACTGTAAACTACATAGTTCACTTATAATATTGTTTTGATTGGGCTTCATATATTGATACAGTATAATTTATAAGTATAATGTGTGATATTGAAATGTGTGGGAAAATTCTTTTGCTCCCAAAATTAAATAGCGATTTAGTTTTTATCAATTGAAGTTCTGAGCTTGATTATAAGTCATATCAGGGGGACCTACTTATCATTTGATTCACACTGACAGTCGTTTGACTCAGGACTGGTTGTATCTGCATTATGTACTTTAGCAGTGCCATTTTAACACAGAGGGCCTTATTTTGCACAGAATTGGGCCCAGACCAAGTCAGACATATGGCTGCCAGTCAAGTAAGTTCACACTATCGAAATACTCAAAATTCTGCCTTTTCCAGTAATTGCCTTATCATCTGCTTTGATATTTAACTGCTGAAATACTGTTGATTCACAGATGCGCAATATCAGGATGAAAGACTTTGAGGAGTCCCTGAGGCGCATTAAACCCAGTGTGAGCCCAGCCACACTTAGCACGTACAACAAATGGAACAAAGATTTTGGGGACACTACAGCTTTTTGATCAGAATGGATCATTTGTTAATTGCTGTCTTTTCTGTGTCTTTATCTACAACATTTGGGAGATCCCTCAAAACATTTATAAAGGTGTAATCTATGAATATGACAGCTAGAATCACAGCTGTTGAATTTCCTGTTTTATAGGAAGACTTTGCTCATAGGCTTTTGTATATTCCACTCCTAAACGCTGTCTTTGTACAGTATTTATTCTCAAGAATGTCCTGCAAAAAGTGATATTTCTTTTGCCCCAAGAGGGCAGCAACTTTCTTTGAAAACCTAACTTAGCCTGGTGCATGTGCAAAACAAAAACCTTAGTAAACATTCTCAGTTGGATATGTATTAACAAATTGCACCAAAATATCGCACTTTTTCCTTATGTATCAATAAACATTACAGATCTTCCAGCTGCTTCCATTTTCACTCTGTCATGTCTTCTGCATTTCAGTCCTGCTGACAGGTGGCACTGCAGTTCAGATGTAGTTGCTTTATTCTTGCTCCTGCCAGTGATCTCCTTACAGCAAATATTTTGCCTGCAACCATTCCTGTCGAATGCAGTGAATCGTTACTAATGTGAATAAAAAGCGTGTTTCACAGCATCAACTGTCAGGTTGAATGATAGATTGAATTATGTTTGCAGCTTTGGATACGTCAGGTACACTTAGGGGAACATCTGTGTTGTCAGGTACATACATGTAGTTCCAAAGGTTAAATGACTTAATTGAAATAGAAAATCGAAAATGTTCATTTCAGCTAAACAACATGAATATTTACCATTACATTAACCTAAAATTATACATGAAAAGGACATGAAAATTAGAAATGAAGAATAATTCCCCTGCTAATCAGCAAGAAATGCCAAAATCTTGAAACGGAATTCAATAGTTGGAGGAAGAAAAAAAGGAATAGTCTTAGTGTCTTATATCACATTGATTGTAGCTTGAAATGTACTGGAAATCATCTTTAGAGAAGAGGGATTTCCTATGTCAAGGAACAGTTGGCTGGGGCTAAGTAAATCTAACAGTCAGTCATAGAGCTTTATTTCAGTGCACTTCAAGCTTTTCCAAACAGAAACACGAGCTTTGCCAAAGTCCCTTCCTATGGTCAGCTGGCAGTGTTGCTTGTGGTTGCTGAGGCACACCAGCTGCATCATCTGTTCTGCTGATGTTTACATAGTCTTCAATTGCAAACATTTAATCAAAATATATTAGTTTTTTCAGTCTGTCCTGAGACTTTGCTTTCCACACCATCAGAAGACTATATAGGGAAAACTACACACAAAACACTGGATTTAAAATCTGCAACCTCACCTTGACTGCCTTTTCCCTCTTCCTTTCCCCCGGGGGTGAGAAATGTTGGATTGAGTGTGTTTTTTAACTTGTCATGCCTCAAGAGCTTCTTTCATGATGCCAGACACGAATGGAGAGTGTGAGTTGAGGATTTAGTCATGACCCTTTTTCCCGTTATGTGTACACTGAGTATCCTGCACAATGAACACATCGTCTTTTGTAACATCATGCATAAATGCAAAGAGTATGTGTGTAGCCACATTGGATTCCAAAATTATGACAGGTGTCCTATGCTGATAAGGTAAATATAATGACAAAATTGGTAGCACCTATCATGTTATCTATATATATGTTAAAGCTTTGAAAAAGATTAATTCATAATCAATCATAGTGTACTTTAATGATCTTTGAAGACTAAGTATTATTCAGCTTGTTTTGGCCTTCTATATGATAGTCAGTTTCCCCTGTTGGTTGCTTGTCAGATGTTTGTGCCTCCACAGTGGCTCATTGATGCTTTGACCACTACATCCACTCAAGGGAAAACAGAATAGGTGATCATTTGATACCTCCAGTGAAACAGCCCACCCTGTAGAGCGTCAAATAATAGTGAGCACACTGAGCACCTCTCTCTGACTGAGCAAACAGTGAGTGTTTCTTCAAGTGGCCATTATGAAAACAGCATGGCTGGATGAGGCTTTTGCTATGACTTGCCTAAGTGGGTCCCTATAAGGTATCTAGAGCTAAAAGGAGTGTTCTTTGAGTTTTAGGGGATATTAATTATAAACCAGACATAACATGTCAATAGAAATGCCCTGCAGTAGTACAGTAGACAGTGCACTGTGTGTTGCGCAGTCTTGCAGAATGACTGAGAACTTGTGTGTATTTGAGTAAAGACGGATTGTAAATGTGAGGCTGGTGGGAAAGTATTCCTTTCAATATCGGTAATTTGGCCCTTTTATCACCCACATTTTAAAGATGTGATTCAAGAGTAGCACAGTCAAAGGCCTTTAGAGCTCTGTTTTCGAGCACTGGCTGCTGCAGTTGGCCTGGCCTGCACAACTACATACATAGCTTCATTTACCACAGGAGTGTTATCTTTCTGTCTCAAGGGAAGTGCAAAGCCAAGTTTAATCTTGTCCCAGTCACAACATCTGTCTTTTATGAGCAAATGTATTTTTTTTACTCTGTTTATTTATAGAGAGAGGGAAAATGGGGTGTTGGTATATGAATATCTAAACATAGGTTTATGAACATCAACTAATTAATTCCAGACAACCTTTTACTTTGAGGCAAATGTAATTAAGATTATTCAGAGACTGATTTACCCATGATTGATCGCATTTGTGAAGAAAAGGCCAGATTATGGGAGCATTTTGTTTGACGTGGAGCTCATGTTTGTTCTGTAATGTAATCCAGCCAGTTAGCAATTCATCACTTATTACATTTTTATTGGTACAGAGCCTGACCTGCGCAAACAGTGGCAACTTTCGTGTTTTTGCTAAAATTGCCAGTTTATTAAGAAAAAAACTACACATATTTTCCAAAATATTTTATGATGAATTTGAATGCTATTGTACTACACAAATAATAGAAAACAATATGTATATTTTTCACGGACTTTTTCAGAATCCCGAGTTTAGTTTGGATAGATGGTTTGATGCAAGACTTAGTGATAAGGGACAATTTGAGCAGTTGAGGCAGGAAATGAGTCAAGGCATCCTAAGTATAGATCGGTCAGGGCTCCCAGGGAAGCTGAAGTTGTGATGCTTGCAGTTTGGGCAGCTGTTGATGTGGCCTTCAACAGTGTATGAGGTTCCCTTGTCAAAGGTAGAGAAGCTAGAAAGAACGTTAAATTCAGTTATTAGGAAATGGCTCGGAGTCCCACGCTGCCTAAGCAGTGCAGCCTTGTATGGGAAAGGCATATTGGAGTTGCCAGTTTCTAGTCTGTCAGAAGAGTGCAAGTGTGCTAAGGTTATATTGGAAATGACACTCACCCAGTCAAAGGACTCAGTGGTTTGGAGTGTGGCATCCATGGTTTGGACAGGGAGGAAGTGGAACCCAAAGGAGACAGTGCAGCAAACACAGGCAGCCCTTAGTCATAGGGATATTATAGGTCGGGTGCAGCATGGGCGGGGAGGCTTAGGGTTGAGTGTAGGAAAAACTGGTGTAGAGCAAGGCATCAGTTGTAGAAAAGAGGAAATTGATAGTAGATGAAATACATGGGCAAGAGGAGGTAGTAAGGCATACTGGAGCAGTGGCAAAGCAAGGACAGTGGGTGAATTGGGAAAAATGTTGAACGAAGAATGTTGAAGTGGAGAGAGTTGTGGAGCATAGAGGCTCCACGTATGATGTGCTACCATCTCCCCAGAACTTAAAGCAATGGTTGGGCGAGGATGCTGCCTGCCCATTGTGGTCTGGGGTGGGCACACTTAGACGTATATTATCAGGGTGTAAAGTTAGTCTTTCCCAGGGGCAATACACTTGGCGTCATAACCAGGTGTTGAAATGTTTGGCAGCAGCAGTGGAAGAAAAGCGATTAGAAATAAATTCTGTAGATGGTAATCGGGAGGTAAGGCACATTACATTTGTACGCGAGGGAGAAAAGGTTAGACCATTTAAGACTAGGCACCAGGCAGGGCAGCAAAGTGTAGGTTGGGCCTGGGAGCTGATTACTGATTTGAACCAGCAGCTGGTTGTCCCAGCATATATAGTTAGTACCAGGCTATAGCCAGATATGTTGCTGTGGTCTGGAGTAGAGAGGATAGTGTTTTTTATTGAGCTTACAGTCCCCTGGGAGGATCGAGTTGAAGAGGCTAGTGAGCGCAAAAAATCTAGCTATGCTGAGATGGCAGCAGAGGCAGAGCAGCAAGGTTGGGGGGCTTGGGTGTGGCCTGTAGAGGTAGGCTGTCGTGGGTTTGTGGCAAAGTCTGTCGTTGGTCTACTGACTGAGTTGGGCATTCGCGGACGGAGTCTGAACTTGCGGTCAGTAATGCGTCTCGGGCAGCAGAACAAGCTAGTAAATGGTTGTGGCTAAGGAGGAAGCATGGTAGCTGGGGATCTCGTTAAGCAAAGGTTGTTTGGTGGGGAGCAGCTATGTAGCATGGAGGGGGGTGTTTCCGGGACGCTGGAGTTCACTGTCAAGCCTTTTGGAGGTGTTGTGGGCCTGACTCGATGAAACACTGATGATGGACGGTGCTGACTTGAAAACCCTGATAATATGCTTCAGGCTGCTGTTTGCTAATGTAGATAAGTGGTGATAGGGTAGTAGCGTGCTGGTTGTTTAGTATAGATGGCTTCTCTACAGCCTGAATTGGGCTCCTTGATGTATTTTCTTAGGATCTTGGCACAAAGGACTGTAACACCTTGTCCTGTGTAGCAATGAATTTTTATAATCTCAGCCCAATTGACTGTTCTGGTATCAGAGATGTTAAACTGTTGACGATGTCAGATTTGAATTGGTGAATATATTTTGCAGGAACCACCTGACTATGCAAGGTTTGGCCTGTGGTTAGGACTTAACAACCGATCCAGCTATCTAATTTGAGAAGGTAGCACCTTTTTACAAGGTGCACCGCAGAAAAACAGCAGTACAAAACACAGCAACAAACCTGGGAAGTTTACACATAAGGACAGAGCTTAACAAATCAAAGAAATAAACATGGTAAACTCAAAAAATGTAAAAGAGACACGCAGAGAGATGAATAATTCACAGAACAGTGAAGCATTTCAACAACAAGTTAAGGGACCTGCAATACAGTACGCTGAATCTTTAGATGTAACGGGAAACCCAGTTTTCAGAACACATTCGGGAAATCTATTTACAGTTTCTGTTGGTTGTTAACATATCTTGAATTTGCACACTATAATTTGCCTAAATTAACGGTGCAATTATGCAATTACTTGTTACTACTTGGTCTATCCTTACTTTCTCATTTTAATTGTGGCTTCTTCTCTTTTTGATGTCTTTTGTTTTATATTTTAATTCTATAAATATCCTCTGTGCTATCGATTTGTGGTAGAGAACAGTCTTGCTTTTACTCTTCTGCCTTATATTCTTTATTTCACTCATGTTATTCCATTACGTCCACTTTTTGTTATCACATTTCTTATATATTTTTGTATTTGATTTTCTATTAAATAAAAAAATGCCTCTCTGTCTTGGATCATTTAAAGTACAAACGTTGCTTTTTTCTTAAATCGTGCTGCGGATGGCGATTTTGCAGGCCATGCAACATTATAATATTTATTTCTAACTATATTCTTTGACAATTACCTTTTCTCTTGTGTGCATGATTTCAAATTTAAACAAGCTCAGTTTGTGAATTTTCATTTTCCCTGCAGACAGAGAGTTACTTTTTGGCTGTGGACACAGCAAAGTCATTGTCAAGCCCGCACATGAGCTTACATAGCCAGTAACCTCTGTGAAGTAATCAGCCGTAATTTTGGCCTCTAAAACTCTGCAGCTGTATCTGTCAGTGGTCTATCAAAACATCACTAAAATTCTATTTTATGACCGAGATAAACATTTCATCAAAAATACGTTTTTCCCGTGAAATCTAATGTTACTATTTGTTCTCTGAGAATTGTGTCCATACTTTCCTTCGTATACACTCTATACCACATGATGCTGAGGACATCTTAAGTTGCACAGAGATGGACTTGTTGAGACGCAGTTTTGATGTGAGGGACGGGGGGCGATGCTGAGGGGAATGGGGCGCTGTCAGGTTGAGCCTCAGGCTGCCCCGCGGTGCATTCCTTCAGCTCATGTGCAGCCAAAACACTTGATGAAAAGTGAAAGTGCAGTCAGGACTGAGCATTTTCACAAGAATAATGCGCTGTCTGTCATCCTGCTTTTCCCTCTCCCTTGTCCTCCACGTTTTATCTCTTTGTAACCCTTCCCTCAGGTAATTCATGTGAGAACAGGCGTGATGATTCAGCTCCACCTCTGACCTCAGGTTCACTGCGCGTCAATTACAAAATCAGCCATTCCCTGCCATACATGATCCACGATAAATAAATACAAAGTTGTCTGACCTGATGTGTGTTGTGAATGTATCCACGAAACTTTATATAGCTACCATAACAGACAAAAGCTCTTCAATTTAAACTTCAAACCAGGACAAGAGATTGACAGACGCTGGACCCTGGAGAAGAATTTCGATCAAAGGACATCTGAAGTGTTTGATCTAAAAAAACAAGTTATATCACTGATAGTAAGCAGACTGACTTGAAGTGGACCTAATGACAGTAAATGTTGCGTCTGTGTATTTTAAAAAAGTATATGAAAAAGATTATTGTAGATAAGAGGTTGATACTTAAGCAATGGAAAGAATTTGGTAGTGATGATAAACTTCAGTTGCATCCCAGTCAAAAACCTGGTAGGAGTCTAGACTTGCTGCTAGTCAGACTAGTGATTTTCAGCGGATCACCAAAATCCCCAAGGTTACTTTTGCAATAACCAAGAATGTTTATACAGTATTTCAATAAGGGGCTCTGTACAATTCATTCATTTGTTAAAAATTCTCAACATATTCAAAAGGGATGGAGTGACCCATCAATTTCTGCTGTTGCCAGTTACACCTGAGCAGAAACAGAAAGATCATCTCAGGTTGCTCCATAACGTGCTTCTAAGTCGGTCCTGTATTCTGTGACACTTCTATTTATAAGATAGCAAGCAATTTATGCAAGACAGTTGACTATGATTTGTTTTGGCAGGAAATGAGATTCAAGCAGAAGACACATTCCTGCCTTGGCATCGACTGTAGACTTGAAAGGACTGAGGCAGTTTGTTCACACACCACTGTGCATTTGAATGGGTTGGCATGCTCTGTCAGCTGGTTAATCCTCCATATGTTATTTGAGTAATTGACATTAATTCTCGATCGTTATCATTGTGAGGAATATGTTTTTAATTTCGACTTAACAAGTAAAAATGCAAGTATCAGAGCACCTTTCCTAAAGTTTGGAGTCTGAGTCTGCTACAATGTGTTGTTGTGCATCTATATTGACATCGGTGTTTATCAAATATATGCCATTAACACTTATAACACAAGGAATGGGTATTTTGTCAGTCTTTGATTTGGGTTTTATGTACAAAGTGTGGATAATTTTGCAATTCATTCATTCTGGCAAACAGAATTCTTGATACCTCCAGTCGGATCCGGGATCTTCCATGAAACTAGACCTGTAAAGAAGGAGCCGCAGAACTTGACCTCTGTCTCGTAGCCTCTCTGAGACTGCAAGTCAATATGTGACAGGGGATGGGAAGGGACATTACATGAATTAGGTAGCTGCAGACACTGAGAAAGCAGTTTCAGGGCATGAGTCCAATGCCTGGAAATACTGTCCTCGGACTTGGGTTCAGAAAATACTGTCAGTTCATCTGAACCAAGTTGCTTCTCAAATTAGATTACTCTGAGGATATTTTTCTGAAAAAGAAACAGTTAAAAACTTGAGCTGGCCAGTGAATTCATGGATTATCAAATATATTACAGGGTACCACAGAACTAAGAGTAATAGATTTCACCGTGCGCAATTGCAGTACATTGTAGACATTAATGTATTCTTAAAATGTGAATCATCTCCTATTGTCAATTCATTGGGCCGCCAGAATTAGGTTGGCATGACTGTCAAAGTACTGAAAATCCCCAAATGTGAACTGCGGTCAATCTTGAAATTAGAAACTTGAAAAGTGAATCGTTAAGTATGATTTGAGTACTGCTTATTAATCTCATGCAGAATCAGTTGCAGGTGCGTCACTTATACCTGTCAGAACCTTGCTGTCACTGACATACTCAGAGGAGGAAGAGAGTGAGCTACTTCATGTGATTCAATTAATAATTGGGTTGATGTGATATCAGGAGGCCTTACTGTGAAGCATATGGGATTTTCTGAAGAGACATCACTTCCCTGCAACTTTCACATTGCGAGAAGTTCTCATACCATCCATTAAATTGAGAAATGAAGAGTAAAACATTCCCTTGGCGTGTTTGTTCTGTTGTTTTATCCCAAATATACTATGGACATAAAATAACATGTGTTGGGTGCTTTAAGTGGAAGACCAGATCTCACCAGGTGTTCTTCAGCAGAGTTAAGTGAGGCAATCTCTGGACTGTCTGGTATGGCCAGGTGGTCGGCAAAATTCCTCCTTTTAAGTGAGGCTGGGCTTTAAGAAGGATCACATGTGGAGATTCAGAAGCATGTTTCAGTGTATATTTGTATCGTCACAATGTGTTTAAAAGCATCTGGCATGCACTTAACATACACTTTATTGAATGGATTATCACAGAGGGATGTACTGTCTCAAAGATAATAATTCCTTATAGAATTTATTGCATTACGTTATATTCTGATAGAAAGCGGGGCTCACTAACTTTCACATTGCTAAAAGCTGTGGCATGATAATTAACAGCGCACCCGGGCTCTACTACTTGTTAATGTCAGGGTTGTATTACTCCATCACAAAAAAGATCCTTGCAATTAAAATATGAGGTATGGAAAGAAATTTATGCAGTTACAGAAAAAAAGGTTACTAAGCAGTACATGTAACACCTAATCACTGGAGTAACCTTCAATATCCACTTTGGATGATAACTACTCAGCTCATAATATTGTTCAATCATCATCATAGTTTGCCTCTGACTTTACATGAGATAGGAAACAAAAACATTCTTATGCCTTAGTAGTGTTGATGCATTTTCAGGATAAGCCAAGATTTTCTTTTAATTCAACAGGATTTTTAATCCCCGATTTATCACTTACACAGAAAATCAACACATTTAGAAATACATAATTTAACTGACAGAAGAACTATGAGACAATGATATATGAAAGATGTCAAATAAGACAATAATACATCGTTAACTACCTGATAAATCGGTCATTTTATTATTTTAAGCAGAATCTGAAATTCCTCCACTGATAACTCGACAAAACGCTTAAAAGGGGCCTTTAAGGGGCCCCCCACATACACCCACCGGTCAGCAAGGCTATTTTGTATTGTTTTTTCTTTCTTAATGAGGCTCAAACAGGCAAATGTCATGGGTCATCAGGTGCAGCTTTAGAGTCATTTTGAGATATGACATGATTTTGTTGAGCGAGTGGATAATAGTATGGCCCTGCCACCTCCTATCACACACAGGTCAATACACTGACCTTGCTGGGAGCGACACTGGGGCATGTAAGAAGGCCAATGTTGATAAGGAGAGTTAGGGAGATTTTAAAATACTTGATTTGAGTTTAATCTTGAATGACAGACTCAAGCTTGTTGACTGCTTTTCATTATTGACAAAGTCGCCCATGTGCTCCAACACATCAGGATGGAGGACAGTGATCCCGAGATGTGAGAGATTGATTGTTTGTCAGGCTACAGCAGCTGCTGAACCTAAGAGGAGCAAGGTCACTAATCTCCTCACTCCTGGAAAGGAATGAGGAGAATATCCAGAATCTAGTGACGGAGCACAAACCTTTCATTCACACCTGAAAGGACGCCTGACCATACCAAACATGGCTGCAAATGCACCAGCTCCCTCAGGTAATCACAGCAAAAACACAGACAATTTCAAATTGAAATGCTGGTTAGAAAAGGTCACTGTTTTAAGAAGTGAATGACGATCTCCCCAAGATGTGTTCACATCTCCACAGGAAGCTCAGTTTTTGTTGCAGATTCACATTTCCGTATGGAAATCACTCCAAATTTCCCCTCATGTCAAACGTGAAATTAAGACCCTTGGGGGAAAGGGGTGTTTTCAACTCTAAATGAGACCAACTTACATAAGTAACCCACTTAAACAAACAGACCCAGGAGAAATTGCAAACTGGACATAGTGCCCAAATAAATGTTTGCATGCGGGGCCGAGCCAAAGATCTTGAGCCACAGCCCGATCCACATTGCTTCTCATGCTCAGCATAGAAACCGTGTTCATTTGCTTTCAACTGCATACTGAATAATTTCTCTATTCTTTTCCTGCAAGGTTAATAATTGTGTATTGCATGAAAAGAATTTTACATTAGCGATGCCTTTTCCCTTGAATGCAGTTGTTACAAATCATGGAAACAACTCTTTTCTCAAGTGCAATTTCCAGAAAGTCAACAGCCCGACACGCTGTTCATGCCATGCCATCTGTTTTCAGGTTACTATATTGTCGTGTGTGGTTGGAAGATTAGCTGGCGGAACCCCAGAATCCTTTGCACCTACAAAGACCTTTAAAAGCCTCTCATGGTTCTTGGTTAGAGAACTCCACCATGTAAATAGTTGTACAATTTTGTTAACCTGAACCGTCAGTTGTCATAATGGAAGTGCACCCGTAGTGTAACTGTTGGCGTCGCAAAATGCGAGCTTTCGGGTTTTCTCATACTTGCTTATCCACATGACATGAGATCGTGAAATACACAATTTATAGAGTATCATCATAGTAAAGTTACATTTAAATTACAATGTGAGATTATAGTATCACCCCTGTATGTCACTGTTTTTCGATTACATGACTTACAATACATAGTGATGTGGGAATTTGTGTTTAAAAACTTATCATATCGGTTAAGATACTACTAGGATATGGAAAGTTGTAAGAATATGTAAGTGCATACCATGGTTATATGATTAACTTATCAATGGCTATTTTCCTTTCATATGTGATAAGAAAAAATGCCATCAACGTGTGGTGTTGCTGCAATGTATTGAACTGAGACAGCTGACAGAACCCATCCACCTTATGATTCAACATCTCCCATACGAGGAGAAGGTGTGCACACTTGCGGGCAGGAAGCTGCAGTTTGGGGAGATCTGTGATTGGGCATAGAGGTCTTCGTCATTGTGAGGAAAGCAGTGAGCTAAAAAAAAGTCCTCTTTCATTTCCTTGATTAATTTATTTTATTATTCCATTTTACCCACCGAAATTCCACCGCCAAAATTATTTTAAAAATCAATTGAATTCTCCCCCAGTGTGATAATACCTTCACTGACCCCCGCAATAATGAAAGCCAAGCCATTTAGTGCCATACTTTGAAGTATGGATTAAAGGACCCTTTAAACAAGTAGACTCTGTCTGAGATCTCCAGTTTTGTGACAAGGAGAGAGAAAGTATGTGAACATTCTTGACAACCTTGACCTGGTGCATGTCCTGGTGTGAAGAGAGACTCTGTTGCCCTCAGACAAATCCTACCCTTTAACATTCACCCCCATAACAGTATCTATGTCTGTGATTTTCCATGTGGACAACAGCGAGCTTTTAACCTTGCTTTCCAGGCCTCCTCGAAAGAGAATTAGAGAAAGTAATCATCACGGGCCTACTGATACAGTGGCCCAGTGTGATCGCCAACCATGTCATGTACATGGGCCAAAGCACATGGGCTAATCTCCAAGCCTTCCTGCTAAGTAGTACACCACAACAAAGTGCTGAGCACAGAACTTTTCGCTGCTTCGAGCTTAGTGTAAAACTCCAATCAGCCAATGACAGACCATAAATGTTTTGGTTGTTCATGTGACATCCCAAATGCAGTGTCCTCAAAGCAAGCTCAGAAGCAAGAATGCTATTTCATCTGTCCCCATCACTGACAGAGCAACAGCTGCTTTCACCATGCCACGCAAGATAGCCGTTCGTAAGAGTTCAGATCCTTTATTTTTTCAGCAATAATGTAATGAGATTTTAAGCCTTGCTATTTTTTGACAGAGTTTTGGTGAACAATAATACCTACGGCATCTTTGAGGGATCTCCTTCAAACAGATCCTGGTTCTAATTGTTATATCTTGTTATAACAGCTGGACTTGTTGAATGAGAGGTGAAAGGTCTTCAAAAATGTCCAGTTGCTACAACAGGATTTGACAACAAAAAACAAATATAATGCATGGGCACCTGGCACTATCAGTTTGGAGCTGTTATGTTGCACCATGTTTCCAATAGTCATGATCACAGTATTCATCTAAACCAGCAGGCCATTCCTTGGAGGAATCAGAAAACATCTGTGTGAGCTGTTCACGCAGGGATCACTGCACAGCCTGTCGTGCTCCATCTCTAGTCAGTGGTGACTGGGTCCTGTGTTTGCTGCTGGACGGGTGACAGTTTGGGTCAGGGGTTCACTTTCCACTTTGCTCCGTCTCTCTGTGCAGACTGGATTTCAGAGGCTCAAAGAAAGGGTTTGACAGGGAAAACTCGGACGCATTGAGGGAACTGGCAGCAGGAGCCGTTCCATCCACATCCTGAGAGCCAGTATAGCTACTCTGTAGTGACTTGAGGAGGGGAACAAGGTACACACTGTGATCTAAACAGAGACTTAAAGGGGGGGAATTAGAATACCCCTTTGGCTGGCCATTCGCAACATAGGGACTCACTGTGAAGACAGGAAGGGTGGAGATGGGGGGATGTGGTATGATTTGGTTTAAATGCAACTATCGCGAAAGGATTTTACTTTCTAAATTGTTTCCCAAAATGTTCCCTTTCGCCTCTGGACAACGTAATTTCCATTTTTGTTTCTTACTGCAATAGAGAATGTGAGACTTTCAAGAGCCAGATGGTCATATTGACGTCTGAGTTCAATGTACACATGATCTCACATGATCTTAATTATATTCAAGATGATATGTATGGCCTCAGAATACATTTATAGGACTAATGTTTCTGCTTAATGCAGTTAAAACAGACTAGTCACCGCCTACATATCCTATACTCTGACATGGAAATTATTTAAATAACCAGAACATGTCTCCAGATATTTGTTGGAGTACAGAAGAAATTTGCAATGTATATAGTTTTTAAAGGTTTGGATGATGCAGAAATTCTTGCCAGAGCATACAGCACAGCTTGGAAACTTTGTTCAGTTGGCAATAACTGCCTCTGTGATCAGCAGATATAACACAACAAGATGTTTTTTTTCCCACTGTGGTATGCAGAACACAATCATAAATAGGACCTCTACTGCAAAATGAAGAGCTCAATTAAAGACCAACATAACTTAAGGTATTAATGGCCAGGTTCCAGGAACAGGAAACGCATAGTTACCAAACAAATCATCATTTATGTCTCAATAATGAAAAATAGTAATCTAAAATGGCCATAATAGAAAACCAAAAACATATGCAGTGAAATATATTCGTGGAGTCCAAATGTTATAAAGCATTTGGGCACAGGACAAAAAACCCCTTCTAAAATCTAGCCTATTTAAAAGTGATTATGAAGGAACCCTGCAGTTGTAATCAAAGAATAAAGCTTTGAAAGAAATCACTTGTTACACAAATACCCTTATCGGGCAACACTGATCAAGCAACTGCCAAAGCTGTCATTTGTAATTTGGGTGATTGACTGGTGTAGGTTTGGATTCAACTTTTCATTCTTTAGCTCAAGTGTTCAACATTTATTTCCAGATGGGCCGGATTTCCCCCCCAAATATATCTGCTTAGGTGATAAGAAATAGATAGGATTACATCTGTAATGATTGGGACGGTGAGCAGTGTGGCATTAGTGACTGCGTCTAAGCTGGATTTAAAATGAACAGACCAGTTGTCTCGACTGGTATAACACAGGAGTGTCTACTGAAAGCGGAAGAGAGAGAACAGCAAGGATTCATGCCTTGGCATCAATACTCAGACCATGGAAATAACACTGAAAGGTTATCCTCTGAAGATTGTAAATATTCCATGGAGGAATAATAATCTCAGTAATCTGCATGTGGATCCTCCCCTGACTGAACAAGGAGAGACAATCATTGGAGTATACCTGTTGGTGTTAGGTATGTTGTCTGTTGAAATTGGAAGATTATTTCAGTTTGATAAGATTTTAGAAATCTGCACATGATTAAAGCCTTTACCTTACCTTTTTGGTAGACTCAAGCCTGACAAAGATATTATTGTACATTGCATTTACTTCTATAGATACACAATATATTACTATCTATGACATATACACAAAACGGTTGTGTTGATATTGCAAATTGCATTTTTAACCCACGGTCTTCAGCCTTTCGGTAAAGAAAATATTACCTTGCATTAATTGGTTGTCTGTTTCCAGTCAGTACATTACAAAGAGAGAGTTGTGTCCAGCAACAAAAACAACTCTTCCTTTTGTTTTGAAAGATCAGTCCTCTACCGACGAAGACAAACCGACTCAACTTTGGAACAGTGTCTTCGTGTCACTCCATGTCATCAGATTACCACAAAGCATTTGGTGTGGTCACATTTATAAAAAAAACAAACACATTTAACTTCAATAAAATGTGAACTAAGTCTGAATTATCACAATTCTGATTTTGATTCTTCATCAAAGGCTTTATGTAGTCTTTTACCATTTAAATTTAGTCTAACCTCATGCATTACTGGTTTTCCGGCACTGGTTCTTAGTTACCTATTAATCCTACTGGTAAGCTTAACCTTACTCTCGTGTGCTTTCTATGGCGGTAGTACTTCTTCCTGTTGCTGTATGTACTGTACAAAAGGGGTAAAACCGGGGAGGGTTTTTTTCCTGTCAAGTGGGACAATTTAATTATTGTACTTCAATATATCCATAAAGTGATGCTTCATGGATATGTTTGTGATCGTAATGCAAACTAAACAGCTGGTGTTTTGTTCAGCTGTGAACTGGGTTTTCAATGATCAGGCTCATTTTGAGATTTATCAGCTTCAGCTTCAGTGAACGACACCTCTATTAGCAGGGACATTGATATCACATGTGGATATGTCAATATGTGGACCCAGTGGAAATTCTCAAAAAAGACACATGTAAGAAATAGTACTCTAGATTTCTAAGCAATTGATTGTGTGCCCAACAAAACAGCAATGTATTTTTTTCAGAGTGAGTGTTGGAAGAATCAGGAATTACAAAAATCAAAATTTTTCAATGTGACTTGCAGTACACTAACATTCTGTCCTGTAAGATTGTTCAAAAGGTGCTATAGTATCAAATGTTAACTGTTCCGCTTAGCCAGTGTTGTACTGTAATCGGGGAAATCAAGCTGAATCACTTGGTAAATTTGTTGGCATCAGTTCTGTAATTTTGGCTTTGTGGAGAAAGCAACCTCTTCCAAATCCTCCTTGTCATTTTGTCAAATTGACTCAGAGGTCAACTCCAAGTGACCCAAATACGTACGTACTGTACTACTCACTGATATACTAACTCTGTAATTAAATAGTATTTCCACTCATTGTTCATACTTGTTTTTTTTCTTTCCACAGGATGGCTGTCATGGTTTGGAAATAGTTTAGTGATGTTTGTCTTGTACAGACAAAGAGCCTCACTTCAGCCAACAGATTACCTCACATTGAACCTTGCCATCTCTGATGCCAGCATCTCAGTATTTGGCTACTCAAGAGGGATTCTAGAAATTTTCAATATCCTCAAGGACGATGGGTATCTAATCACCTGGATTTGGACCTGTCAGGTAACCACCTAGAAACTAGATGATTTGAGGAGTCAATAGTTAATGGTAAACCATGACTGTCTTTAATCCGTTAAATGTAACAATATATGCTCAATTTATGCACAATAAATCTCTAGACAGAGTGAAAGTTAATGGTCTTCACAAACGACATCTGCTGTCTTGGCCAGTCCCAATTACTGGAGTATATTAAAGGTATCCGCGAAAGTCTTTCAGTAGCGTATGACTGTTTGCGAATGTGTGTCTAAAGGGTATTATGCTCGTGGCCATGTGTTCTGGAGGTTAAATCCGTAATGAGATTACCAGTTTGGAGGCCTTTAAATGAGGGAAACTCCTAGAGTTGCATGGCACCTGTCAACGTCCAAAGAAGGGGGGGGGGGTGCATTCGAAGCTCCAAGGAAGATTCCTGTCAAAATCTTCTTGTTGAGGCAACTGGACTTGAATTTCTTCACTTGAAGATGTTTCACCCTTCATCCGAGAGGCTTCTTCAGTTCTCAGTTCTTCAGTTCTGAACTGAAGAAGCCTCTCAGATGAGGGGTGAAATGTCTTCAAGTAAAGAAATTCAAGTCCAGTTGCCACAACAAGAAGATTTTGACAAGATTTCACCATGACCTGGATTACTGAGAGCCTCCACAGACCTGTAAGGAAGATGTTTTGGTGCAATGTAAATATGTCTTTATGTTGATAAATTATAACTTGTTATTTAAATTATATCTATTCATTGTATGTAATAAATGAAATTTTCAGTTATAACCTTGCCATCCTGGATTGGTTTGAATTCATCAACAGATAATTTGTGCTCATGGTATAATATCATCTCCAGGAGGGAGTGAACTGCCTAAGGAATCTGTGGCAAAAAGGGCAAAATTCTAACAACCTAAAATGTGAATCACAAAATTTGAATCACAACATCTGCAACCAGTAAAAGAGTTTAAAGGAAAGAGGATATATCCGTACAGTCGTGCACCTCTCTCCATTCCATCATGTCCTGTGAGATGTGAGCTGAGATGGGGTGTCTAAAACAAATAAAAGAAAATTAAAACATGACAGGAATAGAGGAAGGAAGGAACATGTAGGTGAAAGAGACAGGCATGTGAGAAGCATTGCAGATTACTGCATGGAGCATGATGGGACATGAATGGTTGCAAGCTAAGCCAGATCCCTATGTTTTGCACTCTATGACAGGTCACAGTTGAGCAGGAGGAGGACTCATGAGATTGAGAGAGAGAGAGAGAGAGAGAGAGAGAGAGAGAGAGAGAGAGAGAGAGAGAGAGAAGTCAGATAACTCAGGAAAAAAAAATGTCTTCAAGGTGCATGAAACTTTTAGTTTCCAAATTTGGATGCACTTTGCATGGTCCAGCACGCGCTCTTGCAGAGCAGATGAACTCAGCAAATAAGATGAGAGCATGAAATTATGAGAAATCATAGTTTGAGAGATATTGCCTCTTCATTCTGCCGCTAAATGTATGAAAGCCCAGCTGAGAGGGAAAATTACACAGGAAATATGCTGAAAGTCCAGTCATGTGCAGAACGGAAAGGTGAACAAAAACGTGATGACAAACAGTAATAGGATTACAACTAAGAAAGATCAAGAAAGTAATCAGTTAGAGACCTTAACTAGTCTATGTAACTCTCAGCAGTGTTCTGAGTGTTGCACAGTTTGAGGCAGATTGAAACTGTAATTCCCTTTGAGAAGACCCCAGATTAAAAGATAATTATCATTTGTCTTCAAACAACAATAGACTAAATCTTTATCCTCTTCTAAAACATCTGCTGTTTTTGGTCTTCTTGCACCTTAGCACACAACATGGTCCTGAGTCCTTGACTGTTTTATTTTTTTTTACTTTTTTTTTTTTTTTTTTTTAAAGACAGGCCGGCACCACAGGTGAGAGAATTTGCTGTGTGTCGAGGACTTATTGGCCAAAAGGCAGGAAGCTCTTCAACATTTCATCTTCATCTGATAAAGTCTAAAGGAAGACAAACCGAACAGACAAAAGTCTGTAACAATTAGGACAGCAACTGATCTCAGCCCTCAGGCACCTGAGACATTTTGTGGATGTATAGCTATGATTCACCCACCCCTCTTTCTGT
The DNA here is from genome assembly GCA_901007705.1 of Fistularia tabacaria. Taxonomy (NCBI): domain Eukaryota; kingdom Metazoa; phylum Chordata; class Actinopteri; order Syngnathiformes; family Fistulariidae; genus Fistularia; species Fistularia tabacaria. The sequence continues at coordinate 80,317 of CAAKHD010001955.1, forward strand.
TTCCTTCCAGGTGGATGGTTTCTTCACATTGCTGTTTGGCCTTGCAAGCATCAACACCTTGACTGTTATCAGTGTCACCAGATACATCAAGGGTTGTCATCCCAACAAAGGTTAGATCATGTAACAAAAATTGAAAAATCTAAAGGATGGAGGGTAGACAGCGAGATAGAAAGAAAGAAAGAAAGAAAGAAAGAAAGAAAGGAAGAAAGGAAGTGCCCACTAGTGTCTACTGTCTTTGCATTCCAATCGTTCCTCTCTGATCAGGTGAAAGTATGTGTTTCAGTGTTAATGTAACCTCATTACCAACTTTAACTGCAGAAATAACTACCACTTTGTACAGCTTTTCCATATATATTTTGCCAACATGTCATTAAGTTAATTTGAGGTGACATTTTCCTATTTTTGGTGTAAATTCGGCAAAAGAATGTCTTAATTAAGTTTGTGTATGTTCATATAACATGTATAAATTTATGTTATTTCCACAGTGGTTAACTTAACCGCATATGCTGGATAAGAGTTGTACCAAAGCATGTTCTTTCTTTGATAATAAAATCTAAGTTAACCTGATTACAACTAGTAACCCATAGCAGCCAAGGTACTCCTTCATACAGTATTGCTATGTGAGTTCTGCTTGGAAAACAGCAGGCGGACTTGTTTTTTTTCCCACTGAATACAAAGCTACTTGTACTTTGTCAACAGAAGTCCTTTTCAGGCTTAAGTGTTTTCACAGGCTGTTCATGTGAGAAAAGACTTCATTGTTCAATAAATGTCACAATCTGACATTCATAACAAGGCAAGAATGTGCCATCATTAAGTGCCTCTCACATTTTCCAACCTTACAACCAAAACTGCAACATTTTATATTTCAAATGCTAGATATAATTCCGCCATTAAGAAGGTTCGAAAGTATTTGGGGATACATTTCTATCTATTTGTTTCTTTGTAGGCTACTGCATCAGTGTGAACACTATCGCTATATCCCTCATCTGCATTTGGACTGGAGCTTTGTTTTGGGCTGCAGCACCATTGATGGGTTGGGGCAGTTACACAGGTCTGTTTATACACCCTCCCCTGGAGGAGAGTAGTGTTACACTTTATTTCAAGGCTCATAATCTGAGCTATGTGATTTATACTCCATAGATCGAGGCTATGGAACCTGTGAGGTGGACTGGTCCAAAGCCAATTATTCCACCATCTACAAGTCCTACATCATCTCCATCCTCATCTTCTGCTTTTTCATCCCTGTGATGATAATGCTTTTCTCCTACATCTCAATCATCAACACAGTCAAAAGTACTAATGCCATGTCAGCTGAAGGTTTCCTCACTGCCCGTCAAAGGAAGGTGGAGAGAGACGTCACGAGGGTAGGAAATTGAAAAAAAAAAGATTTAATCAATAAAAATTTAAAAAAAAAATACATTTATTTTGGAAAACATGGTGGCCAAAGTAACATTTTCATAACTTTTAAACATTCCGTTTAGCACAGAACTGAAGAAAAAAAGAGACTGGTCGAGTTGAAGTGACTCACTGAGTGTGGATTTGTTTTTACCCCCTTAATTACCTTTTTTGGCTGAAGGCGGGTTTTGGAACACAACCATTTTTGGATGAGAGGGACATTCAGTTGGATTTTTATATGCAACTAGTCAATCCCAAGACAGTAATGGTAGGTTTTATCATCACTGGTAATTATCGGTCACATCTTAACATGATGTTGTTTTAAAGGAGATTTCAAATTACTGTGAGATTATCAACTCGTTATACCTGGAAATATTCACAAAGGTTTATCATTTTAGCATCCATCCAATAGAATTCTACACAGTCAGATAGGATTTGTACAATGTGATGTCACAAAAATATGTGAATTGTCTATGATCTGTAGACAACCTAGTATAGGGGTGGGCAAACTTTTTGACTCAGGGGCCACAGTGGTTTCTAAAATTTAACAGAGGGGCCGGGCCGGGAACAGATGGATGGAGTGTTTGTGTTAACTAAGATGAATCGCATAGATAGAATAGAAGTAATTGTAAAAACCATTACATGAAATGGTTTGGCCTTTTTAGCATGAATATGCAAGGCTCATTGTTCAAGTTCTTTTCCAAATGCATTGATTTCACAACACAGTCGAGAACGTCACGGTCAGTTTCAGTGGGAAAAGTGTTGTTGAACTTCATTTTTTGCCAGTGCATCAAAGACAGGAGTTGTGTTGTGGCAATTCTCAGGATGAGTGTGAAGGTGTCGGTCATATAACTTGGATCAGTGACTGGCTTTGTTAGTGATCATGATGCTGAATGTCTGCTCACATATTTAGGTCGAGCCAAACAAATTCAGCATCTTATGTGTCGTCCTCTGGAGTATTAGAAAAATTGCTTATCGCTAATTTGAATGCTAGCATAAACTTGTCTTGGTTGTCATGGTTCTCACTGCTTTTTCCGGTGGTTCCGCCTCATCAGTTGATTTTGTCCACCAGGACAGCTGCCACCCATGACAGGCAATCAGTGCGGACCTAAAAGCTTTGCCTCCAGTCCCACTAGTTGCCGAGTTATCTCCTGGAACTGGCCCTGTCAGTCCCCACGCTCCCTCGCCGGCCTTCGGGAGCCCTGCACTCCCTCACTATACTATGTGCTCTCTCCCTGGGCCTTGCGTTTCCTCACCGGTCTCAGGGAGCCCTGCGCTCCCTTGTCGGGTTTCGCGCTCCCTTGACGGGTTTCGCGCTCCCTCGCCTGTCTTCGGGAGCCCCCTACTACCCAAACAGGCTTTGTGTTCTCTCCCTGGGCTTAGTGCTCTCGAAGGCCGGCGAGGGAGCCGCCGCGTTTTCTTGCCGGTCTTCGGGAGCCCCGCACTCCCTGACCAGGCTTTGTACTCTCTCACCAGGCTTTGCGCTCTCTGACGCCGAGCCTCGGGAGCCCCACGCCTCCTCGTCTGGCCCTCAAACTCTCACGTTCGCTCGCCCGTCCTCCCGATACTGACCTTAACTGTCTCTGATTTCACTGCTTCATCTGCATTCTGTCATTACGAACTACCGGAGCCTCAGTAAAGTCTTTGAACTCCTTCTTTGTCTATGTGGAGCTGTGGTGTTGCAATTGGCCTGTACTCCAACCATAACATTCGTACTTGACTCTTGAATCGTTGTTAGTCTGTGAAAAAAATTGCTGATTCTGTAAATTAGCCATCTACCTCTGTCCCGCGGCTACCCATTCTTGCGTTGACTGCTCACAGCATAGTTAAAGATGCTCTTGTATTTTTTGAAAACCGCAAATATTTCAGGGAATAGGTAAAATATGTGAGGTTTAATTATAATAAAATTTCAGGTTCAACGGGCTGGATTGAAACACCCGGCGGGCCGTATATGGCATCATGGTAGCAAATCGATTTGAATTAAACACGAAGGCCAAAGAAAGAGTGCCAATAGATAAGTGAGGATAACTTCTGGATAGAGTTACAGTAATGATCAATATTGCCAAAAACATACCAATCGGCTTCAATACGGAATGACAACATTACATGCAAAGTGCTCCCTCTTGTTTTCGTTGAAATGATTTATTGTCCGTGGGCAGACTGAGCAAGTTAATGAATTCTTGTCAAAATTTTCTTGTCGTGGCAACTGGACTTAAATTTCTTCACTTAAAGCCACGACAAGAACATTTCGACAAGAATTGACCATGTCTCTCTCTGAGTTAAGAGGTTTAATCCTTTCACACAAGCTGTACAACCATTGGATTTGCTCCAGTGAGATAGGTTAAGGCTCTAGGTCCTGCTGCAGTTTTTTCACTTCCCACGGCTTCACAGTAATACATTTTCTCTCACTTTATCAACTTGTGACTAACTATGTGACATTTTCTCGTTTATTTTCCTGTTTAGATTTCCATTGTTGTTTGCACAGCTTTCATCATGGCCTGGTCGCCTTATGCAGTGGTGTCCATGTGGTCTGCCTGGGGTTTCCATGTGCCAAGCACAACCAGTATCATCACCCGCCTCTTTTCCAAATCTGCCAGTTTCTACAATCCTCTCATCTATTTTGGCATGAGCTCCAAATTTCGCAAAGACATCTCTTCGTTGGTGCCATGCACTCGTGAGCACCGGGAGGTTGTACGTCTACAACACTTCAAAAATATCAAGGCAAAGGCAGAGGCTCCCCCTCCACCAGCATCACTTCCTCTCCAGAAATTGGAGGAAAAATACACAGTGGGAGACCTGAAAGTACCAAATCCCGACAGCGACTCGGGGGTCAACAGTCCACCTGAGACGCCTCCATCTGACCCACAAGGGATCTTCCCTATCAACGTGCCTTCACACGTTGAAACATCTGAGTACTGGTGTGACAGACTCTGAAGACTGTTCCTGTCCAACAAATATTTGAATTACATGAAGGAGATGGAGGCTATGTATTTGGTCTTGTCGATACTGATAGGACATGTAAAATGTGTAAATGATGACAATAAAGTATCTGGGAAATCAGAAACATGATTGCAAACCACGTCAAATTTGTCATAATTTCCATCAACCACATTGTTCTAAACAGACTTCTGAGACAGTAGGCAGCAGATGAAAAGCGCTCTGTGGTGCAGAGCGAGCTTAACGTTGCCTTAATGACCTGGAACCCTGAACTTTCTTGAACTCAGATTGAGTGTGCTCTGCCCCCTTCAACTTCCTTTACTTCCTACGCTCTCTGGGAGATGCCAGGCTTTGCTCTCTTAAGTAGCATTTGCAGGTCGGAGCAAGAGCATTCATTTGATGAATCAGTGTGTTTTTTATGCACGCAGAAAGGCATCATGCACTGGTGAATGGGTGTGGTAACAACCCCTTTTTTCTGTTTCAATGAACACTGAAATATCAAACTTCAGTGGGCAATTATCTGCATGGCAGTTTACTGCGAAAAATGTTCCTAAGTTGGTCTCTGTGTTTTTTCAAAGAGTAACATAACTTGCACAATGACTTCTTTCACACCGTTCCATAAGACCTTCAAATCAAAGTGGGAGGCAGCTTTAGCAGGACAACATTCAGGGTGATGCATGATAGCAGGATCTTATAGAAACAGACTGCAAGGTTCTGCAGGTCCACCACTGTACGTGGTAGATTTACATAGGACTGTGTGTATTTGTGTAGGGGGGGGGGGGTCACACGCAGTGTCACCATAACAGTAGAAAAAATCCCGGTGACAATGAAGGTGGCCCGAAGTGTCTCCCGAAGAGGTGTGGATTGGTTTGTTTGGGGGAGGAGGAGTGACTCTGGAGAAAGTGTGTAAATTTACAAACTCCTTTTTGTTTGTTTTGTTTTCAGGAAAGCGTGGCTGGGACGGTACCCCAAGGTAAAACAGAAAAGATGCAACTTAAATGCAAAGTAAATGTCTTTGAAAACGATGAAAGTGTACACGGCCTCCTTTAAGCTGTCAATCAAACAAAGGGGACGTTGGATACCTGGATACCAGGTCCTGCATCCCCCTCCTCATGGCGCAGCTCTTATTCTCCTGACTGGGTTAGGAGCAGAGTCTGAAGTGGGACGGGCAAAGGGGAAGAAAGTCTTGCCACATTCAACACACCATTTTTAAGAGCGCTGCGATCACGCAGAAGTAAAAGCCCAGGTGGAGAGAGACCAGCGCCTGCACGCCCGCCGGTCCACGCCGGCATCTGGGGAAGGAGCGCACGGAATTAAGTTTTTGAACGCTTGTAGGATTATTTTGCTACTGCGGGTAAGTTTACCTCGAAGCTTGTGTGGAACTGAGCGCATTTCTGGCAAACTTCAGGCGAACAGCTCCGCGCGTGAAAAGGATAGTGCATTCTGTTGCGTGAATGATTTGCGCGCTGCGAGTTTCGCTGCAGCACTTGTTGACTGTCAGGAGCAAGTCAATATTTTAGCGTTTTCCTTGTTCTTTTTTTCTAGCTTTTTATTTGAGCAAATCTACTATTGTGAGTTCATTTCATATTCAACAGATTGAATAAATTAATAAGAAATGTGTACACAAAAATAATTATTGCGTCAGTGAGCTTTTTAAAATGAACTTAGTCATGTCTTATCCATGCCCAATGTTTCTAATAGCAAATGACCAAAATAATACAGATTCTCCCCTTCACAGTATCAGCAACGTTTAGCCCTTGTACTGAGAAGGCTGTGGGGGAATTCTTCCACTTATGTCTTGATTTCAGCCTCACACTCTCTGACACTTCTTTGTTTAGGGATTTCTTGCATTTCTTCCAAGTTTGAAGAGGCTGATGGAGCACAGGTGGTCTCTTTTCAACACAACAAGCAGCATGTTGCAGGCTCTGACTTGCACTGGAACTGATTCCAAGAATTAAAATAATTCAGCATCCGCTGTGCTTGATAAACAAATAGTGCCCAGCAGCAGCAGCAGCCCAAAAGCTATAGAAATCACCCTGTAGAGACATGTTAGCAGTCTTGTGGCCTGATCTCTTATGTGAAGCTCAGTTGGCTTGTTGCTACAGTACTTGGCAGATTTTATGTGCTTACAGTACTATCCTGACACTCATGAATGTTGGGATTTAACACTCCCTGCAGGGCCCTGTCCCTCTTTGTGAGTGTGTGTGTGTGTGTGTGTGTGCGTGTGTGCGTGTGCGTGTGTGTGCGTGTGTGTGTATGTGTGTGTGTGTGTGTGTGTGTGTGTGTGTGTGAGTTGCACTTTTCAGACTTCACCGCTTTCCGAGGTTCTTAAATTGACCTTGTCTCGTCAGCTGCTCATGAGGGCTGCACTCAGATAACAGCTCACAGGGAAAGCCGGTGCTTCTCTAATGGGCAAAGTGAAAAACCTACGAGTTCATCAGTACCGATGGATACGAATGAGTTTTAAGAAGAGGTTTCATGAATACAGTCGACCCCAAAATTTGCTTTGATAGAAGAATATAAAAAGCTCACACCTCAGTTTTTTCTTTCCCCACCGTTTGCATCAAAAGTTTGCAAAATCTCATGTCGTTTCCATCTCCTCTTAATTCCAGAGCAGTACACGAAGTGGCTCCCCTTAGTGTTTCACTCTTTTTGCACACCACTGATGGGTCAGGGTCAGCAAGTGGATCAAACTGAGACACCGTTTGCGCCCTCTTGTGTTTTGGGGGTCAAAATCTGGTTTGATTTATGACTCGATCTATTCATTCGTTTCACTATGCATGTTGTCATGACTTTAATCTCTACACAGTGACGGCACTATACATTGCTGTACTCTGACTTTATTTTTTGTTTTGTCTTTTCATACAACCCTCAGACGGCCACACTCCCATGCCGTTGATCTGCTGTGTTCTACCCTTTGAAATATTCACAGACAACAGCTGCAAAAGATGTTCACATTAAAAACTTTATACACCTATGGCACTCCTGCCAGGTGTGTGTTTTGCTCTGTATTATCAGATTTCTGATGTGATAAGGTTCTTTTCCCTGCAACAGGCATTATGCAAGATGGTATGGCCCAGTCTGAGTAAAGGGTGTTTTGTCCATTTAATCCACTTTATAGTGAGAATGCATTGCATTTTAATTCCTGAAACTAAGTGACCTGTCTGAGCTGGCGAACTATCTACAAAGTAACTGCAAACCGTAGTGTGAGGGAAAGTCACCGAGCTGATGTTATGGCTTCTTAGAGGACCTTTCATCTTCAACCATCGCTTTGCTGGATTTCTCTACAGCTTCTCATAGCTAATTATCAACATGTTTAAAGTGTGTTTGATTTCTGTCCTCACGCAGCACAACCCTGATACATGAAATACTCGTTACTTTTAAGACTTGAGATGAAAAGAGTAACAGATTGCACAGACAAACTAAAGCTCGGGTAAATTTAAAACACACACCTTCTCTGGCGTTGATGCAGATGTATTCAAACGGAATCGATATCCTATTTTTTTGATTCATCATGGCAGTCAGGCGGCCCTCAAACACAGGGAAACTGTCCCCGTATGTCATAGCATGCAAACATTTGTTTCATATTTCAATCTTTTAGTTGTGTGTGTGTTTGGGTGTGTGCTTAAGAGAGTTTGTGTCTCTGAAAGTCCCTAAGGATCCATTATCCACTGTACACAGGAAACTCCCTCGCTGACTTTGTCAGAGGATATCATTTGTGATGTATTTCATTCCATAGAGGAGGAGGGATTTATGGGCGTATGCCGAGAACACATATTAACAGGTCTTAAATTATTGTCACACTTGCACATTTCTTCTGTTTCTGTAGCAATGATGTCATGTCTCACTTCTTCTACAGCGGGACTGAATGATCTAAAAAGACCTCATTTGCATGCTGAAAGATAAATTATCTGATTTCCTCCTTGATATCAAATCATTCTGTTGACTGTTTTATTCAGCAAAGCGTGCTGACTCATATCTTGTCTGCTGCAGGTCTGCATTCTGTACTATAAATGTTCATATCTGCCTCAGCTTGTTCTCTGCCTGTCCGATCTTCCTCTGCAAGGACAAGTTGTAGTCCTGATTGTGCAGAAGTGATCTATTTGCTGTCAAAGGGAAATCCTGTGGAAAAATCAAGTTAGTGCTCATGAATGTCACAAAAAAATTTCTGTTACTGCCAACTAGAGGAAAGCCATGTGCTGTTTGTGATGTATAATTATTACGATTTTTTTAGATACATATAAACTTTGCATATAGATGATTGAACATACTTATTAGTTATAAACAAGTAACCGGAGAGTTCAAGGCTAATATGCAAATTAAATCATTTGACCGCATAGTAGCAACCAAGCAGGTTGACGTTCACAAAAGATGTTCAGGGGAGATGAACAGATTTTCGTAAACAGACTTGGACGTTCAATTACTTTTTAGTAACTGTACTTTTACAACTGTAAAGTAGGAGGCGACAGAAAAACACTAATTAGCTTAACATTAAGACTGGATGCAGATGAAAAACAGTGAGCCGAGCAGTCCAAATATTGAATAATTCATCCACAGCTCTGAGGGTGGATTATTTTTGTTTATTTGCACATTAGTCTTTGTCTAGCCAATTTTTTCCTGCAGTTTTCTGTATTTATGCAGAACTATGCTGACCAGCTCCAAGTCACACTATCACTGTGGAGAATAAAACAGATGGACAGACCATAGTAGCTCTTCACACATTGTTTTAATATTAAGACTAGCTGATCATGTCGATGAAGATGTGGATATTGTTTTTTCATTTACACCGGTATCCCCCACAGACATATGAAGAAAAAAATGTGGCAGACCCGGGGGTTATACACTTTACTGTACAAATGGATCCTGGACTTTCTAAGCCCCAGACTCCAGAACATCAAAATAGGAGGACACACTCTACCACTCATCCTGAACATGTGAGCACCACAGAGGTGTGTCCTCAGACCTTTCCTCTACTACTTGACAAAAGACTGATTTCCCATCCACTTGTCCAACACAATCAGCAACTTTGCTGGGGGACAGATTACTGACAATAACAAAATACCTAATTTTCTTATAATTATCAACTGCTTTTCCCTGACCCCCGATATAGAAATCCTTGCCATGACTTTTTCTCTCTTGGAATCTAAAAAGGGCTTACCTCTTGCAACATCTACTAACATCTACTCATCAAATGCTGCATCAGGTGTCATGGTAGGTGCACAGCAGACGAGTGCTGCAAAGGGTTGCCAAGGCAGCTGACCATGATAACGCCAGAACATTCAAGTGACATATGCTAACAGTGTAAGAAAGCAACATGGTCGAAAAAAGTCTATCCCAAGTGAGGAGCCTCATTGCAAAGAGCAGTATAAACACATGCGCTTTGGCAACCTGTATTTTGTTTGTTCAGTTGCTTTTTTGTTTTGGACCTTACATCCTTTTTTTCTTACTTTTGCTTTACATTTTGGCTGAAGCCCTGTTGAAAGAGCTGGCTCAGCATGTCTAATAACTGTTCTGTGTCTTAAACCTTCAAATCTTATCATAAAGCAGCGCACATCTGGCACAATTACTTGATCCATGAATGAGAGAGATTGCCCCTCTACTCAAACCTCACCTTTCCCATTCGGGTTCAGTGCTTTATTCAATTTGTTTGTCTGCACACGCTGATACAGAAGTGTGTAGTGTGCTCTATATTACCACCTGACCATAGCAATCAAAATCATGATATTTAGGATTTTTGCTTTCATCATGCCTGCTCAATACTATAAAATTAAACTTTGATTTCCCCAAATTCTCATGTAATATCCACTTTCATTTCATTCTCAGTCCTCAATGATTGCTGGTTAAACAGAAGTTTAGAGATGTTTAGAGATGACAGACAAATAGATGTGATGTCACATGGCAAATGGCAGTCTGTCTTTTTTGTTTGTTAAGGTTCCTAATACAACCGCCCTGAGGAGAACCTTACTTGTGGCCACCATTATAAAAGAACCTTCCCAGTGTTCACACAAATCAAATGAAATGAACCTTAGTCTATCTGGGCTGAGGACCCAAATGTGAAAGTCCCCTATTTTTTTTGTCTTTCATTTATTTGTGCAGGAATTCTTCACCTATAGCCTTGTTCTCCATGTTGAAACACCTCAGTTACACACTCATACACAGAGAATGTGATCTGGAGAGCAGGGTAACGAATTTCAGCTGTAACCTGCCCGCCGTGTTTTGTTATCATGATATCCTCACCTTAAACCTCGGTCTGACGCTTCTTGTGTCACATCTCCACCGTCCTCAGAAGTCTCTGTGTGAGCATATGTTCTTTCTTCATCATGTTAAGCCTGTGTGTGGCAGCAGTAACAGTCATGAAGCCACCCTCATTGGAGGTGCAGAATTCTTCTGCTAACAGGGAGACTTCAGTCATCACCTCCCTGCAGAGGATATCAATCCCAATGCCTGGGCATACAGTGTTTGTTCCTGGAGGAGTCATGGACATAAAACATGTGGCATAAGTTTCCTCATGACTCTTTAACATGGGAACTCCTTTAGGCTGCATCCATCTTCATACAGTTGTCAGTGTCAACAAAGAGGCCATGTGATTGACATTTCTTCATTCCCTACACATTGATTTCTGTCTGCATGTTCTCTGTAATTAAGTCTGACTTCATCGACACCCGTGAGCAGAATGTCACAAGAAGTTTAATATCAGCCTGCAGATGTTTCTCGTGGTGCTTCTCGCTGGCATCTACTCTTTGCTCATAGACTTAAAAGAAACATGTTTTTTTTTTTTGAAAACCCCTAAACAAAACACTGGTAGATGAATCCTGCAGTTTTTTTTCTGCATACCATACAGTATCATAAGTATGACGAGCTGTTTGTCCATAAAAGTTATTGAAAGAGTACAACAGTGACAAAAACTTGCTCTATTTTGTCGCCAACGCTCTCAGTCACCTGCAGAAATGTTGATGACAGCGTTTGTGCGGGGAGAAAGAAATTCATTGCGAAGGACGCTGATGAAATTCTCTCGCTGCTTGTCTCTTGTTCAGGCCTAGTTTTACGTAAACATCTGGCAGATCTCCTGCAGTAGCAGAGCATCCATCATGATCAGAACATCATTCAGTGCCATCTGCCTCGGTGAGTAACCCATCTATGTGCCTGAGGGAGCACGGTGAATTTAGATTTGCAAAATGTGACACTTCTAACAACCATTGGTCCACAGGTTAGACCATAAGAGACTCAACACAATCATACGTTGGCAGTTGGTCCTCAACTGCCAATGACTCACCGAAGTAATAATGATAATGTCAAAGCATTCAAAATCTCAAGTGAAGCTTGACAAGGTTAATAACAAATAGATGTACCCCTCAGAAGATGTTGTTCACCATGTTTGGTGTTTTCAAATACAAAATACACATAAACAAGCAAACTTGCTATGATAACCTTATGAAAATTGAAAATTACTTTATGTGATTGTTCAACTTCATAAAACATGCTGTCAAGGTTATTTCAAGGTCATGTTCATGAATAAGGACAGATTTAACACCCATTATAGTGCTACATTTGTCTGCTAGAGGGACAAAAAGAGCTGAAAGAAAAAAATGCAGTTGACAATCGGATTAACTTTCACCCTTCACCAATGTCCTAAGCTGAAACACTGAGACAGAGTTCCTTTTTAAGTGTAGGTCCAAGCTACTCTGTGCCACAAGGACTTGCTAATTTCTCTTTGGTATTTCATTGCACCACAGGCACGTTTGCTATTTGGAATATATAACCCTTGAATAGAAAATCAGTGATGATCATTATTCCAATTCCAAAACAATGCAGTTGCTATTTAAAAATATCTGCCTTCTTTACAGCAATACCATGAAACATTGTATCCTCATAACAATGTATCTGGTTCCAGAAAACACACTGATGATTACATTTCTTTGTAACTGTGACATGAGACTTCATCTTCTTTACCCACAGCGCTTCTGCTGTCCTGGGCCTGCTGGGCCAAGCCTAACAGCTCGAAGAACAAGAAACCAAAGCAAGGTAGACATTACTTATAGCAAGCCAGTAATCTGTGTTTCAGCCCCAGAGTTACTCTTTCCGTCTGGTTTCTCCACAGCAGACAGCTCTCTTTTGAGGAAAGAAAAAAAAACCCATTGGTTTCCTTTACAATAGAAGCTTTCATTATGGGATGGAAATTTATTCATGATACAGTATTACATTTAGAGGTTGTTGAGAATTATCTCTGAAATTAACATGTTTTAATTATGGATAAGTTTGCAATATGTAAGTACATAGGGAATAGACCAACTAAAAATGCTTTATTCATTGCAGTTTCAAATAGTATTATCATTATACTCTTTTTGATCTGTATTATAGTCATTATGCTATCATGAATATAATGCAGATCACAAACCGTAATCTCACGCAATCTCAGGTGGGGCAGGCTTGACATGGGGAGACACTTGGAGTTACCAAGGAAGGAGCTTTCGGTATTTTGGTAGTACTTTTTTGTAACGAGATAAGTAAAGACATAACCTCATGGCATTACAAACAATTTCCTTCTCCCTCAACAGTTGTTCCATCTATAGAGTGTGATGTCAGAGCGGGAAAAATTAATCTCCCAGAATTCATAGTCAAATGTCCCGCACACTGTAAGGAGACCAAGCAGCAGGTATATGGAACAGGTGTATTCGCCTCCATCTCCAGCATCTGCAACGCCGCTATCCACAGGTAGACGATGAATTGAAAGGATTAATCTGAGATAAATTTCTCTCTACTGTAACTGTTGTTGATGTATAATTTATGATTTATTGTTATATGCATCCAAAACATTAAAATTACATTTTAATTTGAAAAAAAAATCTGTTTCTATTGTCAGCGGTATCATCACCAACTCGGGTGGAAAGGTGATTGTGAAGAAAATGGCTGGGCAGAATATCTATAAAGGCAGCAACTCCAATGGCGTGCGTTCTCTGTCTCTTCCTAAATGGAGGGAGTCGTTTGTCGTCACAGGTATTGAAATTTGAGGAAAAAAATAAGGACTGTCTTAACCATCAGCTCCTCAACTACAACTATCCTTGCTGTGTTTTAGAGGGAAAACCAAAGAGAGGAGTGATATATCCCTCAACTCTCGACTATGTCCCCTCAAGACCAACCTACGTGAAAACAAGTGAGATAGCACTGTTTTTATATGAACTGTTTTTATATGGGACTTTTGGAGTAATAAAGCTTGGTATTAGGTGGTTTCATAAATGATAAGGGCGACCACGTGATAAAATGGCTCAGGACCTGAACATTCCTTTAATGGTTTTGAAGCCAAAATTTCAAGCCATTGAGTTGCAAATTTCCAAAGGATGCATTCCCTGTCCATTCAGTGACTCAGCTGGATTCAAAGAGATTGTTATATTGAGTTTTTTACTGTCTTTGTGGGTAGAGATGAGAAGATAATTACCGAATTTTAATTTGGAGGGCGAACAATTATTCTAATGCACCAATGGGATCTTAGAGCATTTGCATTTCCTCCCAACTGCTTGCTGCAGATAAGAGGTTACTATGCTGTGTGCCTGACACTTGCAATTTTCAGTGTGAAGTCAGTGCACTTTAGTCTGGTGAAGAATGTCAAGAATGCATTACAACACTGCAGCTAGTGTAGATGCTCTTCCAACCCATATATCCGTTTCATACATGAACGCTTTCATCTATCGTCTCCTGCTAGGTCAAAAGGATAAATCCCCTGCAGCAGCGACTACAGCACTGCCTCCAACCACTGCACCTGAACCCATCACAACTACGACACTTGAACCCAGCACATTGGCACCCACCACCATCATTACCACCACACCTCCACCCCCCACCACTACCAAAGCACGGGCTGCTGCCCACAGAGTCAGGGATGCAGGTGAATTCATCAGATGTGTGAGCGTTTTCCATGCATACATGTAAACTTTTTTCATCAAATCTATTCATCCATGTCGGTCATGAGAAAGATTGTGTTTACTTGGATGCAGGGTGCACTGAGCACTCTAGTAAAACAATCCACACATTGCCGCCTCACTAACAGCTTGAATCGAGAATTGCTCTTTTTGCCAGAACAAGCTTTCATTTGTGTGACTGTGAGTGATAAGGATTAATGATTGCAGGTGTTAATCACATATCACAACTGCAATTGCGACAAATTACGGGCTGTCTGTGATGAAGTCACGCTGCACTGCTGTTTGACTGACTGACTTTTCATTTCATCACTCTGTCATGATATGTGCATGGATCTGACCCAAATGGAAGGACACTCCCAGGAGATAAGGTGTTCAGGACTTTGTTGAAGTAGTGAGGGCTGTGCTGGGTCCGGGTTGTCTCCGGAGCCAGGGGAGTCCGAGAGGCAAGGTCAGCCCCGGAACTCAAAGAGGCAAGGGAACTCAAAGGGGGACTTGAAAGGGAGGGCTCACAGAGGCAGCCGGCAAGACGTAGACCTCTGGACCCAGGAGTTAGGAACTCGCGAGGAAGGGGGAGATGTAGAATCTGGTGAGGAAGGGGAAACCTGGAACCTTGCGAGGAAAGGCAAGACGTAGAACCCTGCGAAGAGCAGTGAGGGAGGGGCGTGATGTGAGGTAAGGTGTACAACGCAGAGCCTTGTGTGGAAGGGCAAGATGTAGAACCTTGAGGGGGCAGTGAGCTGTGATGGAGGGGAATGACGTGAGTTAGGGTGTGCGACGCAACAATCTGGCCCCGAGGGGCTGCCAAACAACTCTAATTCTCAGCCCGACGAGGCCTAGTGACGCCCACCTGCTGGATTTCACTCCTGAATGGCTGCTGCATGACGGATCCCAACACTCTTAATACATGTAAAATTTATGTGATGCTAATCACCCATGAGTCATCTGTCCTATCGGGATTGAAAAGCTGCCACAGTGAGTAGAAAAAGCCTCATATGTTAAGGTTTGTTTGGTAACGGGGTGGGTGGTGTTCCAGAAAACCTCCCAACCATCTCTCTTTATTTTCTCTAAAACTATCTCTCTTTTGTCAATATTGGCCTCCCTCATCTTTTCCCTTCTTCTAGGCAGCAATCATCCGTACCTTGGCTCTGCGGCAGCCACGAATTCGAGTGAGTCAAGTGAAACTCAGAAAGGTTGACACTTTTTTTCTGGTGGCATGAGGGATCATAGGCTGATTTGAAAAACCAGAGTGATCAAGGATATGATTACATCAGGCATGGGGTGTACAAATTTGCGTGTTTACCTAAAATGTTAGTGGTCCTGTTGGAAAGACAAGTTTACCACAATCAATGGCATAACTTGCATATCTGTTACTTTAAGCTTTCAACTTAAACAATACTCTATCGCTGGGCAAGTTGGTTAATGCAAAAATAACAGCTACCCAAAATACAAAAATGTTTAAATATGCCCACACTCTGTTATTCTCAACACTGATGTAGGACAGTCACAGAATGGTCAAGGGAAGAGCCCCGGCCAAGGTATGTCACTGATTCTACAGTTGTTGGAAAATCGTGAAAGCCACCGAATTGAGGTTTAACTAAATCATGACATTTCTTCAAAGTATTCAGAGGAAGTGGCTATCCCAATAGATTCCCACAACGTGGCAGTGGAGGTAAACCAAGCTTTTCTTGTTCTAGTGCAACAGTTTTCCATTTATCTTTGAGCTGCCTGAAATGGACTCTTTTCTCTTTTGCCCTCTGTCTTTCATGCATATCTAAATTGCGCATGGCATCAGTAATTTATGTGCACTACTTTTAGCAAGTCTGTTAACATTGGTCTGGAACCGGAAGCTCTGTAGAGACCAAGCTTCGGGTTCGGAATCACATAAGAACGCTAAAGGACCTTTTCAGCTAGCATTCTTCATCCATGTACACCCTAATGTAATAGTAACAAATCCTGAAATCTACATGTTGTACACTTAAGACAGGTTAAGTGTAAAGCATAATTCAGGAAGCAACTATAAATCCTTCCTTTTCGAGGAGTATAACCAGCCCGGGGGGAACTTTGACCTCTTACAACCCTTCACCTTCTTGAACAAACTCATGACATATTCCACAAGAGGTGAACATCCAATAGAAACTCACTCTGTTATAGATTCTTTAAAAAAATGTATCAGTTAAGATCTGCACCATGATACGTAATCATTTTGGCAACTGATATTTGTGATGTTGGATTTTACCTGGGACTTTCTTTATTCTTCCAATATGAATATATGGGGGGGGGCAGTTGATTACATCAAAAATGAGTATCATGATCATCTAATTGGATTATCTATGGAAGGATAACATTTTAAAGTAAATCCATGCAAGACAAGTTTTGTTGTTGGATAATTTTCATTCCTGGCTTTTCAATACATTTTCATATTTAAGGTTATAAAACTGTATCGTTTTAATGGTAAGAGATACTTGATATAATCTCATTACTCAGGTTTACGGCGACCAGAGGCAGGGTCCGCAATCAGAAGACAGTCCTCGTCTCCAGTTGGTCCAGGTCAGCCTCATCTCACACACATGCACAACAAAACAACATGGATGGACTGAGGGGAGTGTGGGTCGAGGGCAGCGAGTGGACAAGTCTCTGTTGGACCTATCATCCTGGACATGCAGATGCTGTAAAATTCTGACCCTCATGGCCACACCCATAGGCCCCTGTGATCTTCACCCGCAAGGTCCCCACTAATCCACCCACTCAAGCATCTCAGCTCACATTCCTTCCATGATAACCGCTGTTCTCTGCCATCAGGCAGATCCTCTTATTCATGTTTTCCCTCTCCAAGATGAAAAGAGCTCGGCTAAAGCCTGAAAATGCACCTGGCGTCCCTCTGTTTGTTTCTTGTATCATGCTGTGGAGAAAAAAAAAACTCTTCAGCCCCCAAAACACAGATGGGCTGAATTTCTGTATTCAGTCTTAAACTTGAAGCTCTCTTCGCCCCCCCCCCCTTTCTTTTCTCTCCTCATCATCTTGTATTCTATCTGCCTGTTTCTCATCTCTACAAACAGTATTTAACAGGGTTCAGCCGAGCACACTCCAACTATGAGCCAGTCCAACCCTGGTAAGTATCTCCAGACCGTGAGCAGGAGAACAGACAGGCCAGATAAAACAAGAGAATAACTGCCCTATAAATCACGTGTTGAAATGTTTTAAAAACCGGAACCAATGTTTGCTCTCTGTGGGATGCCTTGGCCTGTCTTCGAAAATGACAATACAGAGGTTTGACTTTAATAGCGCTCCAAATGAAAAAATATCATTAAGAGTGTGGATATGCCTCAAATATATATGGCAACATGATGGTCTTGTTTCTCATTAATCGTATTCCATATCTCTACTGTATCTCCTTCGGAGATGATGAGAAATGGGCTCTCTCATTACATTAATAGCTTCTTATGACAGATCCCATCTGGTCTGGCTTCTTCTGCTATGTTGTAAACCCTTGTAAAGGGACAGTGAGAGATGAAAGCAGCAGCAGTGAGTGGCCAAATGCTGCTTCCAGAGAGATGTCTGACCTGCAGCTCAGCCTTGCGCAGTCTGGCCTCGCTCTCTTGCTTGTCAAGAAAAGGGAGCCATTGCCATTTTAACCATCATCAGTTTGGCTCAGTGAGGAATGTGCTTTTGTTTTTACTTTTGTGGAATGCAAAACCTCAGCGCGCTAAACTTAGAGAGCCCTTTCGAATGATGATGTGCTGTTTCAAGCCTCTGTCTGTTTTTGACCCACCTGCTGCTTTGAGAAGTTGTTAAGTGTCAAAGATGACAGTCAGAGTACAGAAGGTAGCACTTAATAAAGTGATTTTTCATTTTTTCCTGCTCCCCTCTGGGAAAATGTTTATGTTTGAGGTCAGAGGTCAAAGGTCAGGCTCAGCCACAAAGCATAATCCCTCAAGACACCATGGGTTCTGTCTTTCTCAAGGACTGAGAGAGGATGCTTGAAGACACCAGAGTTTTGACATCTGATTTATTGGAGGAAGGTTTTTTTTTTTCACCAGTCACTTTGCTACTGGGCTGCAGTAGCCAGGTGTTCAGACTTTCTGAGTTACTTTGTGTAAAATTTTATGATTTAATTAATATTTTTTGGAGAGCTCACCTGCCACCATCTAGTAAAATATCAATCTCGGATTCTTAAAATAGACCGTGTATATATAAAATCTCTGTTCAATATTTAACAGATACACTTGATCTTCACAAAATGAATTTATAATTACATGACATAATACAATACTGTCAACTTTTCCTTATATAGTTATAGTGTCCATCATTTGCCTTAGATACATAAACATACGTAATTATTGTCCATCATCTTTGTCCTTCAGAACATGGTTTGTGTAAAAGCTCTGGCCCTATCTCATCCTGACATGATCTGACAACATTTCTGGGTTTTTGTGATGTCAGTTTTTTCAGTCTTTCATGGCCCCCATAAAAATTCAGAGAGCTTACGGTCACGTTGCTATGGAAGAAAGCCAATGAAATTGAGGTATGTTGTCACAGGTTGTGTAGTAAATCCTGCAACACTTTAAGGTGAGAGATTCAATCTCGGGTTCATCCTCTATGACTGTAGAACCTGGGTTTTGTAGTAATTAGGACCTTTTTCCAGAGATTGAATAGCACTATGTTGGGTGTTACAACTTCTTTTGTGGTCTGAAAATCAATTTCTCATCCTGGAAATGTCTTGGAAACTTGATGGCAGTACAACTTGCAGAGAAACATAGATCCACCACAGTGTTTTGGCATTTATGTGTTATTATATGACTACATACATGCAAAAAAGAATATAGTTCCATCATTACTTGCTTCATTACTTTTATTTCTGTATAACTTGCGAAAATCTAAGGAAGACTGATATAAATGGAGAAAACTGTAGATCTAATTGAACTACTGCCAAAGAAAAAGTACATAATTTTTCTCTGTAATTTACAAGCGTTTACATGTGATTTTGTTGGCCTAATCACCACATTGTCTTCAGCGGGCACTGGGGCGGCATGTGGATGAGTGCAGAGCCGTCAGGGAGGAGAGAGTCATCACCTGTGAATTGTTACTTCTCCTGGTTGAAAGGGAGTTTCTGATTTAAGTAAAGGAGTTCATGTAGGGGTAGAATAGAATGTAAAAAGGACAGGCAAGTAGCTGGGTTTTGGCTCAAAGGGTGAGAACCATAGACAAACTGAAGGGAGCTGCTTTAAATGGAAAGGAGTCAGTTCAGGAGCCCCCGGGGGCCTCCTGGACACCTCCCATCAGAGGCATTCTGGGCGATTCCAATTGGCAGGAGGGTTCTTATTCTACATTGACCATTCTGTAGGGGTTCTACATTATGTTCGGCTTAGAAACACCTTAGTGTCTCCTCAAATTACTTGTTTTGAAAACACAATCCAAACATGCAATGTGCACACACATTGTTTTATACTTATCTCATACTTTATTGATTTTTGCACATGGGGAAACAGATGGAATCCCCTTTCTCTTGTGAGGGTTTTCCTAAAATGGTGAGAGCACTGGCTTGATCTGTAGACTGAACTAGGGTTCCATGAATTTTCGTTGGAAGCACTAATCCAGTGGGACAAAAAACCCAATGTGCTCTTTGACTGCTTTACCTCATTTGAAACGCATTTGAAAAAGTCCAGGTTCGTAACTCCGTACAAAACCTGTCGACCCCTCTTCTACCAACGCGATCTGACATTGTTCTAAGCTCCCCCATTACGTAACTAGTGGCTCTCTCCCTCATTGCCTCTGTTGTGAGAATACCATATAAGCGAATCTTTCAAAAGAAAATAAAAGTGCAAATGATATCAATAAATATATGAACGAAAAAGCAGCAGTTGCTGGGGCCAATCAAAGTGATATCAGGTTATCCCCCTCTGTTACACCCTTTGACCTTCTGGCCTCAGTGATCACTGAAGTGGCTATCATCTGGAGCATTAATGTCAATCCTTTGAAATCATCTGGTTCATCTGAAAAAGCAACAGCACTGTCTGCTGTACGTGGCCCAGGCTTTGACCTGCAGCAGATTAGGCTAATCTCTGTGTCTTGCTATCTACACTGTCCCTAGTTTGACACCAACTTTTGAATAATAGTCCCACGCTTCAATGGGCACGTGGCTTGCTGTCCCAACCATACCCCATCAACAAAGGACTACTCATTAGCTGTCACTGGATGGGAACCCTGAGCCTCTGCCATATGCTTGCATAAGCTACTCATCCACTGCAAAGAGGGGCAAACTGTGTGTTTGTGGTGTGAAGTTTGTTGAAATGGATGTTCACAGTTATTGTTTTGCCATATGAGTGCCTGCTCCTCAAATATATTTCAGATAGTCTATTGCTTTCAAGAGCTGCCCAACTGGAGCAGCTCCTGTTTCAACCATGTTGTGCTATGAAAAGGTGAGCGATCAAATGTGGAGATGGTAAAAAGAACTTACAAATAAGACCTGCACCAAGAGTTCATTTGCAAGAGTAATAAGAAGTCAGTCTTGAAATGAATACATGATTATTAAATTGTTATTCTTTGACGAAGAGATCTATTTTAGCAAGATGTCTGTTCTTGCAAGAGTACTCTCAACTTGTCCGCAACGAATCCCTCTCCCTGGCGTGCATTTTAAAAGAAGACCCTGAGACAACATCACGGAAGTAGCCTTGAGTGGCTCAGTCAGTGTCCGTCTGAGTTACTACTGTATGTTTAGCGACTGAAGGCTAAACATCCTGTGTACACCCCACTAATGGCATGGCAGGTTTAGTGGAGGTCACAGGTATGCTCCTCCTGATGTTTGTCCTCAACCAGCTTTCTAATCTTCCCTGCGCAGCTTTTCCCAGAAGGGAATGGGCACCCATGTCCTTTCTCCATCCTGATTGGTTCCCTAGAACTGGATGGCCAGCAGGTATATAAATGTTTCTTTCTTACTATGTCCTAGTCTATCTGTTTCTGTATTTCTATCTATATGTCTATGCAAATTACAAGCACATGCAAAATAAAAATGATTTTTAATGATGATGCAGACTTAGGTAAGACTGGTAAGAGTTTATTTTTTGTCAAAAAAATGTTTTCTATGAGGAAGGAATGTAGGTTGACGCTACCGACCTCACAAAGTATATTATATATCTTTGATAGCTATGTTGTCCGACTCACTCAACAAAGATGAGATATAGCAGAATACTGAGGGTATCGGTGGTTTATGACTCGTAACTTGCATTTTATATGAAGCAACGTTGCTTAGTGAAAACACTAAAAGAGAAAGGAAAAGCTTTGGCAGGCAGCTTATAGAATACGTAATTGTTTATTTTTATGAGTATGGCTTTTTCTGGTGTATTTCATATGCTTTCCATTCAAACATCCTTTGTCGGACAGTGTTCCGATCATCGGAGCATATGATCCATGAGGGGATTTTTATAGACCTAAACAAAAGTAGTGTCAATTATAATCCCTGCCTCTACATTGAACTCTACATCATTCATGGATCATTCTGTGTTTCAGCTTTTGGATCATAGCGATGGTATCAAGAGTAATCAGTTATATCCACGCACAATAGAAAAGAAATAGCTAGCTTTTATTGTTTATGGCAACATAAAGCACTTTAACTGTACATGTCTGATATACCCAGATGTTATTTATACAGCTCCGGATTCTGGCTACACATGGAGTGAGACAGACGCACCTGAAATGACAGGTGAGTTGAGAGAGCGCGGCAGTTACTGTAACATGGTGTGTACTGCCTCCATCACGGAGGATGCTTACTACACCTTGTATCCATGTGTGTTGCATGTTCAACAGCATGATAATGTTACTGCTAACAGTTCAGGATCTGCAGATCGTCTGTGTGACAAACCATCTGCGGAGACTCTGATCCGTCTGAAATGTGACAGAATCAGAGGGCAGTGGGGAGGTTTATTAAATGTGCATGCCTGGTGATATTTCTGCACAAAGCTGTTGTTTTCACTGGACTGTGATTGGCCAAAAACCTATCGCAGCCATGGAAACATGTGCTCTCCCTCCAAAGTCTCAGTGCGGGAATACTAACAGGTCTCAAACCATCCTCCTCTAGCTCAGGATCACAGGCCTGATATCTCAGAGTTTGAGCGCTGGTTTTCTAACTTTGGACCGTACCGTAAGTCATTTTCTATTCTATTTACTGGGAACTAACAGGTCTGAGGATACAGGTTTCATATTTTCATTTTTTACAGGTTATAGTTCTTTATATGTGAAGCCATTTGTTATTTTTCCAAACATGGCACCTTCCGATACATAAACCCATTCTATCCATGGCAAGGAAAAGCTTTAATTTATGTTGTGTCTTTTGGTATCTATTTGCAACGTGTTGGGTCTTTGCATCTTTTGAGGTGAGATAAATTTGCCATTTCTTTGACCAGTTCACCTTAGTTAGTTGTCTGGATATCCAACCCCAGCTGTATAATAAGCATTGTATTTGTGAAAGCTGGAAAGCTGCATTATTGCTGTAGTTTGACTTTTTGGAAAAAAAATCTCATGTATTTGATTTCTTGCCAAAAATGTAGTTAGGGGGCGGCGTAGCGCTGGAGGTAGAGCGATTGTCTTTAGAACCGACCCTCCCTCGTTCGATTCCCCGCTCCTCCTAGTGTGTCGAAGTGTTGTTGAGCAAGACACTGAACCCCTAACTGCTCCCCTGGCGCTGGCAGACGGCAGCCAACTGCTCATGTTTCATCCATGATGGGTTAAATGCAGAGAACGAATTTCCCCACGAGGGATTAATAAAGTGTATATATTATTATTATTATTATTATTAAATGAGGGACAATATCAGGGAGATTATAACTGAATGGAATGTTAGTGTTATCAGTAAAAGTAGTAGTACTTTAATAATTAAAAAAAAGTTTTTGGGAGGGATAATTTTGCAGTGTTTGCAAGTTTGACTTGATAGCTTTCATTTTACCCAGAAACCGTGTGAGGGAGGTAAATGCCACTTTTAGGTCAAAGTAGGGACTGGGTGAGCAGAAGGGGACAACTTCACTGGCCCCCATATTTAATTTGTTCCCTTAAAAAAGAGAACAAACTTCTCACTTGTTATATTGCCGTACTACATTTTTTTTCACTTTTCAATTTATTCTATAAGATGATATGAATTAGATTTTATTGAGCTTGCAGCGGAGAAATTCAATTGTCACAGCAGTATTGTAGACAGAGAGAGTGCATATAAAAGATGTTGGTACAGAAGACTCTTCACAGAATATACAATATTGTACAGGATATAAATAGAAAAAAAAGAGAGGGCAAAAAAGGAATGCCCATTGCAGGACACCGGCTCTAAGAGTAACAGTTGTAGTCCCGGGTAATATGGACATACTATAAATATAAACATAGTATTGTGTGGATAAGGTCAGTGAAAAATAGAGATGGAAGTTGTGAGGCGGGGGGAAATAGGGATGAGGTAGTGGGGTAGTGCAAATAAAGAGTGTTTTGGGATGCTTGTGAGCAGCATCAACACTGTGCTAAAATGCAAGAAAAGTGTTTGCATGCTTGTAGTGTTGAAGGTCTTAAAGCCAAAGGAATGACGGACCTGTGGTGGCGTTCCTTCTTGCAGCGAGGATGCAGTGGTCTTTGGCTGAGGGAGCTGCTTGGCTAACATCCTCGTAAGATGGATCAATTAGGAGAAGGCAAAAAAACCCTGAATATATTTCTGTGTTATAACAGCTGTGGCTTGTTAACATGAAAGAGGTCCAAAAATATATACAGCGCCACTGTGGCAGGTATTCTTGATTTGGTTTGTCTGCTGGATTTAATATTTTTTTAAACGGTGGCTAATGTTTAACCATTCAGTTTACTTCAACTTTATTGTAATTGCTTAGTTTCTTACAAAGTCTGTGGGGGTTGCATATCAATTCATATTACTGTATAAAAAATAAGAAATTCAGCAAAAAATTGGTGTCTGGAATGTCTAAAATCCCATTTTTAAGGGCATTAACATTTTGCAAATTATTTGCGAGCAATGTTTTTGTAGTTTAGGGATGAGATCGCAACAATCCTCATCAAGAAGTTCATTTGTTTTGATGTCTTGAGATTTATCCCACTTCTCTGATCTAACAGATTAAATTACCACTTGAAGTTGTTTTTTTGCCAGCCCTTAAGACAGTATTTACGCAAACTTTCAAAATCATTCTCCGCAAACCGCCAAGTGATGTTACTGATGCTAAATCTACTTCTTTTATGTAGTCCAGCAAGTGTATATGTAGAGCCAAGCTAACCCAGTGCTGGATTTAGCGTCAGACCTTCTGAATGGAGCTAACTGTGTTGCTTCTTTCAATATATTCTGACATTTAAAATCACTCAGGTCGAGTCAGGCAGTAAAAGGCGGCTTTTGTAGTTGCAAATTAAATTTTGCAGGTTGAGGAGTTTGTTTTGGCATAAATGAGTTAATCCAGTTCTGTCAAGGGATGTTTTGATGCTGCTCTTAATAAGAAAAAAAAACCTTCAGTGAATGATTGAGACAACCAGAGGAGAGACACTGAAGAGTGTTGTTGATGCTTTACAACACAGACAGCGTGTTTGATGAACCTGTTATCCACAGTTCAGTAATCCCCTCATCTTAGTCACAGGAAGGAAGCACAGGCATATTTTCCAAAATGTCAAACTATTTCTTTTAGTGCTGTGAAAGCAAGCTAATTTCAACCTATTTTTATCTCTGCCTTTACACCAAAAAAATACAAACCGCATGCAATATAGTTGGGTAACAAAATGCAAAAGGGCATTTCAGATTACAGGCCCTGCTTCCATTTGTTTGATGACACCCTGCGTCTAAATCAAAATAAATCGGATATTTCTACCCGGCTTGTACCACTAAAATGCCACCACATGTCCCATGAATGATAACTTGAGCCAGTGGGAGTAAACCGGCTCACCACATTGAGCTGCATTTGTTTCCCATTTGATGTAAGAATTTGTCACAACTGATCATGTCTCCCTTTCAGCTTCCCGCTCCCCTGACTCGGATGGCAGCCGTAAGGAGTCACTTGATACAACCCCCACGAGAGGTGAGCTGTGGTTACCATGGCTACAAACTGTAGGATTGGCTCTACTAGCACTCATAGAGACATATTCTTTACAATGTAATGTGTGGTTTTAAGTTTTTAACAATATGGTCAACCTGATTTATATTTTTTCCAAATATGATGGACAGGCCCGGATTATGTCAGCAGGGGCCCAAGAGAGAGTACACTTCAATTCCCTTCCTACTGTCATTAAAGCTATTAATCACATGGTGGACAGGGTCAGTGGGGACTTCTTGGGGCTTTTTGAAGGAAATCATTTCAGATTTTTCCCCCCTCCGACTTGCAGGCTATTTATTCATCTATCCATCCATTGTCTGCCACTTATCCTGCACTCAGGGTCGGGGGGATGCTGGAGCCTATCCCAGCTGTCATAGGGCAAGAGGCGGGGTACACCCTGGACTGGTTTCCAGTCAATCGCAGGGCCGCTATTTATCTATTTAGTTAATTAATTGATGAATCTATTTATTTAAACTGGTTTCAGGGGAGGGTGGCACGGTGGCACAGTGGTTAGCACTTCAGGCTCACAGCACAAAGGACGATTCTTGGTTCCGGATTTGATTCCGACAGACCGACCTTCCTGTGTGGAGTCTGCATGTTCTTCCTATGTCTGCCTCTCGCCCAATGACAGCTGGGATAGGCTCCAGCTTCGCCCGCGACCCTGAGTAGGCTAAGCGGCAGACGATGGATGGATGGAATTTAGAGCTTAGGCAGTTGTCTTAATCACTTGGTGCCTCCCAATGGCTGCTGCTCCTGGGGACCTGCACAGGAGTCATATATGGAAAGTGCAGGATAGTGTCTTTTGTGAAAGACAAGGTGACAAGTGATGCAAGCAAAAACTAATGCTGCTTCTGTGATATCATCTACGCAGTGGAGCCAGTAGACGCTTGGAGGTCCAATGCAAACTTTTATGAATCAGGTAAGATTTGCAAGTCGGTTCTCAGTGCAAACCAAATGGAGGCCTTTCACAGGAAAGTATCTTGATTTTTTTGATCCAGAGCCTGTAATTAGAGGAATTTGAGAGTCATCATTTCCTGTTTGGTATAAGTTTTGGCACTACAAATAAAATTGCGGCATTTAAGATTTCAAACGCATTTGAAGTAGTCAAGGAATTTGGAATTTAGATATTGTATAAGTAAGGGCATGATAATACCAGTTCAATTTGGAGAAAACAGAAGGGTAGGTATTTTATTTCAGCAGGATTTTTATGTTGAGATTCTTGTTTCTATTCATTTTCAGGCTTCAATGCGAGAGAGCCTGAACCAACACCCAAAGCTCCAGAGACCGTGTCACAGGGAGACCCGAGTATGTTCACATAGAAATTTAAAACAACGATGTTTGGATTGAATTATTTCCACGGTGCAGTGGTTAGCGCTTACGCCATACAGCAAGAGGGTCCCTGGTTCTATTCCGACGGGGGACTTTTCTTCACAGAGTTTGCATGTTCTCCCTGCGTTTGCATTGATTTCCTCCGGTTTCTCCAGTTCTTTCTAACAATCCAAAAACATGCAGCAGGTTCTGAGGTCTCTATATGTGACCCTGTGATTGACTGGCAATTGGTCTGGGGTGAATCTCGCCTTTTGCCCTATGAGTGCTGGGATGGGCTCTTGCGCCCTGACTGTAGGATAATCAGTATAGATAAAGAATGACTTAATGAATGGTTGAGTAGTATTTTTTTTCCATGTAAAACTTTATAAGGACATCCTTCTGCTCTCTTCTACTAAATCATTGAGCTTGGCATTATTCCACTAACAGCTGACCACCGCTCTGTGGAAGAGCATTTCACCTCCAATGGTGTATCTGTGTGTGGGATGCACAACAGGCCACATGCAGGCTTTAACGCATCCCTGTGCACACTTATTGATGCACCAAGTCTTTGAACACTTTTTGGTTATGATCCCATGTCAGGAGTCATTGGAACAAAGACACCATGATCAACACGAGCTGCTTAGCAGTCCTCCACAACGCGAGTTCTATCATTTCACTC
The DNA here is from genome assembly GCA_901007705.1 of Fistularia tabacaria. Taxonomy (NCBI): domain Eukaryota; kingdom Metazoa; phylum Chordata; class Actinopteri; order Syngnathiformes; family Fistulariidae; genus Fistularia; species Fistularia tabacaria. Next base: position 107,595 of record CAAKHD010001955.1, read on the forward strand.
AGTTTTAGAGAATCACGTTGTTTAATTGGGTCTAGGAAAATATTGTGCTCAGTCCAGCTATAACAGTTTTGTATGAGAAAGCATACAGAAAGCAAACATGTGACCACAGACGTAAAATAGTAAAAAGACTCAAAACAGCAGACTGTGGTCCTGAAACTTTTATGCCTGAGTCTATAGGTCTGTAGCAACCTGTTACTAACCTTGGTTGCTTCGGATAAGCCGGCAACCGTCTCAGACCAACATCACATTTACTCCAAGCCACTTTTGTAGGAACAACATGGGTTTTAACAAAAGTGAGTATGTTGTAACTGCTATGTCTTTCCAGACTGTAAGGTGGACTTGGTCTTCCTGATGGATGGGAGCTGGAGCATAGGGAAGAGGCGCTTCAAGATGCAGAAGGACTTTCTAGCTGAGGTGGCTCAGGCCATAAATGTGGGTGTGGCGGGACCCATGATGGGCATCATCCAATACGGGTAACCTCTCGTGCCGTTGTCAGGCATTTTCAAAGAAATAGAAGCACGACACCAGTCTATCTTCGTGTGAAGGGACGACGCCGTGACAGAGATCAGTCTGAAGAGTCACTCCAACTCGAAGGACGTGAGGTCCAGCATTGATAAGATTATGCAGAAGGGAGGCCTCTCCAATGTGGGTGAGTGATCTTCTGCAGCTCAAGATGCAGTGTGAAAGGAAAAGGACTGCAGTTATTGCATGGTTTAATACTTAGGCACATTTTCACATAGAAGGATAGAATTAAATCTAAATTTGCTGCAAGATACTGTGTGTCAAATTATAGTGCTGCCTCTGTAGGTTGTGTTTTTCCTCCACTCTGACCAGCAAGTATTTGATTTACCAGCTCAAGGGGGGCAGCTTTCAGTGTGCATGGGCTGTTTTGGTGCTTCGGTTGCCGCATCACTGTGTGTCCACCACCACTTATGTGTTTATGACTTGCTAAATATTGCATACAGAGATAAATTATTTTAGGGCTGCACACTCTCTGATAATGCTACATTTGGAGCATCTCTCCTCTACTGTCATCCTCTAGAAAACCAAGCAGCCAAGCTAAATGACAGCCTTTTACAATTTCTGTGAAAGTGTAGTTAGAAAAATGCAATTCATGGGGAATTGTACACAAGCTGAGTAAAAATTCCATGTTGCCAGCAGTAGAGTGATGTTTTTCAACCACTGCTTCTGTAAATATTGGTCAGGAAAGATATGCAGGAATCACAATCTCAACTTTAAACATAGGAGCAACCACAAAGAGCCACATTTATTTATATATATATATATATATATATATATATATTTCTTGTTCTGTTTTCAACAGCTTTTTTAAATTAATATTTTCTTATATTCTGCATGTAATACCATATCCACTTATACATTTTGTATCCAGTGATGATGATGATGATGATAATAATCTAGCCATCCATGATCTACTGCATATCCTACACTTAGGGTCAAGGCTAATAATAACAATAATGATGATTATAAATTCGGTGTTATAGGTTTTATAAACCATTTTCAAATCAGCCACAAACTTAAGTAAAATCTAATCTGTTGATCAGAAACTACCAAAAAGTTATGTGTTTTGAAATACTGAAGAGGAATACAATTCAAAGGAGTAGAGAAGCAGCTTTTACACACAATATTATAATAGTTATTCAAAAAGTATGTTTTAGACATTTGAAAGGCTGATTAAAAGTAGAACCCATCATCATAAGCAATACATACTATTGAAATTTGAGCACTAACAACTCATAGCAGTTCAGACACAGCAGAACTTTGACTGCTTTTTGCTGCCCCCTAATGGTCTAACAGGGAAAGCCCTCTCCTACATCAACAAGCAGTACTTCAGTGATGCCAACGGGAACAGGGGAGGGGCCCCTAATGTAGCTGTGGTCCTGGTGGACGGCTGGCCCACCGACAAGGTAGAGGAGGCGTCCCGACTCGCCAGGGAGTCCGGTATAAACATATTTTTTGTCACCATTGAGGGTCCCGATGACAGTGAGAAGCAAAACCTGGTGGAGGCCAACTTCGTGGACAAGGTGAGGTCTTGTGAAAGGTGAAAGGTGACTCCTGGGAGGAGAACTACACCGAAACAGCGTCTTTCCATCTTGCAGGCTGTGTGTCGGACAAACGGCTTCTTCTCCCTACCGGTGTCCAGCTGGTTCGCCCTGAGGAAGGCGGTGCAGCCGCTTGTGAAGCGGGTGTGCGACACTGAGCGTCTGGTGTGCAGTAAGACCTGCCTCAACGCCAACGACATCGCCTTCGTCATTGACGGCTCCAGCAGCGTGGGAACGGGCAACTTCCGCACGGTGTTGCAGTTTGTGGCCAACGTCACGCGGGAATTCGAGATCTCAGACACGGACACTCGAGTTGGGGCGGTGCAGTACACCTATAACCAGAGGCTGGAGTTTGCCTTCGGCCAGCACAACAACAAGGCAGAGCTGCTCAATGCTATCAAACGCATCAACTACTGGAGCGGTGGAACCAGCACTGGTGCCGCTATCACCTATGCTGCGGAGCAGCTTTTCAGCAAGTCCAAACCCAACAAGCGCAAGATCATGATTGTCATTACTGATGGGCGCTCCTATGATGACGTCAGAGTACCTGCATTGGCCGTCCATAGCCAAGGTGAGTGGTCCGACTTCACATGTTTGACCTTTACAGACAGAACACATGGGTTTTAATATTTACAACATATCCTCAGCAGCAGATGTAGATGTATCTCGGCAGCTGATGTTGACAGCATGTGATGTTGAATAACCAAACTCCGAATACATTGCAGTAATAAGAGCTGTGTTACAGTGTTTGAGATATTTCCCCACTGATAGGTCTTTTTGGTCTAAATGGTTGCATTAAGCAACACGGTTTGTGGGTTCGCTGCGTATAACTTGTACATGTGTCGTCCAGGTGTCATTGCCTACTCCATTGGCATCGCCTGGGCGGCCCAGGATGAGCTGGAGTACATTGCCACGGACCCCGACAAGGAGCACTCCTTCTTTGTGGACGAGTTTGACAACCTCTTCAAGTTTGTTCCCAAGATCATCCACAATATCTGCCAGGAGTTCAACTCACAGCCCAGAAACTGAGGACGGACGAGTGGGGATCGGGGTGCAGAGAAAGATGTGGCGCTCACGGGACAGTGATAGTGAATTTACACTTTCTGCTGCCCAGATGTGCTGGAGTGGCTGCAACATCCCATATTTGAACAGGGAGGGTTCTTAATTTAGGTAAGGATTGAGACTTTCAGACAAATCTTAAAGAGAATCAACATTTGCTCCTAAAAGCTACAGATGGTGGTAACGGTCATGTGTTTGTAAACCTAGTGCTGTCACAACCCTAGTTTTAGACTGCTCCTGCTGCAAAGAGAACAGCAGAATATAGATCTTGTCAGTGAATGAATAAGAATACTATTTTGTCATTCCTCACACTTCATTTATGGTTTAAAAGTTGTAATTAACTACATGATTATTCCTGTCAGAAATTTCCTGTTGTGGCAACTGGACTTGGTTTTCATCACTTGAAGATATTTCACTTGTCATTTGGGAGGCTTCTTCAGTTAGGTGACTGATTATGGTGCCAGCAACATAAGAGCATTAAGTAATGAACTTCGGTTGCCGGGGTAAAAAGAACCCAAAGCATTTCCAATCTGGGTGCATTATCCTATTGGTTTAGGATTCTAACTGAGGACAATATGGCACACTGAAATACGGAACATCAAGACATTAAGTTTTGTTCAAAATACAAATGCTGAACAAGAAAAACACCAAAGATAGTGATTACGTCTTTAGTACCTTGCAAGGAATGAACTTGTGATCCCTGAAGCGCCACTGCAGGAATGTAAATGTTTGACAAGTTGTAAAGAAACAAAATAATCCATGTTTCAGTGGCAACTCTAGGAGGGAAAAAACATTCTGTCGAAAAAAACAAATAAAAATTACAACTCTCGTATTATATTTATATTTGTTTAAAAAATACAAACACTCAAAGGAAAAAAAGAAAATGTGATATTTAAGTGACAAATCTATGGAAAACCTCATAACCATGGAGTTAGTGGATATTGGGAAAAACAAATTCATAACAGTAAAAGGGACAATGCATTAAGAATATAAACATAATTCTGAGAACGTCCTCTTTCGAGAAGTATTCTTGACTTCATGTCATTATAAATGTATATCTATATATCTATGCTATCTGTGCTTTTTTTTTGTGTGTGTGTGTGTGTGTGTGTGTGTGTGTGTGTGTGTGTGTGTGTGTGTGTGCGCGCGCGCATTCAGTGACATGAATATAGTGATATTAATAGAAGACAAACTGACAGTTACTACATTAATGAAGAGTGGCTTCTTATTAAATTGTATCAAAATACAAACGAAAGCGTAAAGTCACCCTGCTTGCAAAAAGTTGAATATAAAACTTACCTAGGACTTCCTTTTATTTCTTTACACACTTAAACATTGTCTTTTTTTAAATCAAAAAAATAAAACCATCCGTAGAGAGGGCGTTGTCTCCCCGAATCGGTGTATTCTGGTCTTCTTGATAGCAGAGATTTAATCTTAGGGATGTTGTGTCAGTTCTTCCCAGACTTTGCTTCTCATATAAGTGAGGCTGGTGTGCATGGCCCTCGCTGCATGCTAGCATGCTAATAAATGGACCTGAAAGGCAAGATCAAGCAGAACTTGCATGGCTAAGAGAACAAGGAAAGGGGACATGTGTATTGTTTGCAAAAGTGAAGGGAAACCAGAAATTTAGCTCTTCTAAAACAAAAGCACTCTTGTTAACTGAAAACATGAAAACAGTGTGGTTTTTTCCAGCATAGCAGCAACTTCTAAGATTTGTTTTAAGAGTATTTATGACTTTCTCCTTGTTATTCCCTGTTTGTACATGTGCATATCAAAAATGTTTTACTAATAATGTTCAAATAATTGATCAATATTTTTTTGCAATTTTGATACAATAAACAAAATTAAGTACGTAACGTGGATGTTTTTTTTTTAGTAGTAGTAGTAGAACTGTGTTTATTTTCCTATAGCTCTTAATACTTTCACACGAATGTTAGTGTAATATTGACATTTTCTACTCTACCACGTTTATTCCTTGGATGACCATATTACAATATTGGGTTTGTTTTTGAGAAAATATTACACACTACACACTTTGTAAAAGATGCGCTGTTCAGTAAATTGAACACACATATGATACACCAACAGTACATAAACAAATAAAACAGTGAGGTACTGTATGCGTGTATCAAGACAAAGGATCTAAAATTTAATCTGAATCACAAAAAAATCAAAATGCGTTCATTTGTATTTGTAGTAATACAAACACATATAAGGCAGGATCTTATTTGATTTGTTTTTCAGACGCCCAGTTCTTTTTGCTTACAATACTTGTAATGCTTACTGCTCTTCCCATAAATATTATTTGTTCTCAGGACTTGTCTCTAAAGAGGCTCATTCACAATTAACTGCTACTTCCACAATAAGTAGAAGTGTCTTCAAATTTTTTGAACAAACGATAAACATAGTAGCAGTTAACAGTTTACAGCAGGTTTTATTCTTGAACATACTTTGATATACAAACCAGTGACTGAGAAAATGGCTCATGTGACGCTGTACTCAACATGTACAACATCTGGTTCAACCCTGGGCTGGTTCATCTGCGCAGTTTGCAGTCTCCTCAGTGTTGGATGGTTAACTCACTCTTCAAATAGGCCTACAGTACTGCACTAAGGTCTTCTAAACACTGGACTACTGTAAATATCTGGACATGATACATCACACTGTAGTCAAGCATGTCCACACAGTTGGGGAAACTACATACAGTACAAGCCATTCAATTCAAACGAGCTAACTGGCCAAAATCAATTAGTTATTCCTAAAATGGACATCTCGAACCAAGTTTGAATCTATAACCAAAATGGTTTACTTTGGACACAAATGTTTGTACAGTAATCTTACATCTCAATTACTTGAGAATTACTAACAAACAAGCGATATACTGTATTTAATATTCCGTATCACTGCAGCTTTGCCTTGAAATGCACAAAATTGATTCCCCAATCGAACTCATCGAAAATGAGCACTCATACTCACACTGCACAGTAAATTTTAAGACTGAATATATATTTTGTTTATTATAAGCATTTTTACATCCAATGTTAAAATCAACAACATTGTGACAACTGGATCAATTCTTCGCCATTCCCTCCTTCCCGCTTCAAGACAAGCTTGTTAAAATAACATTTTCAAGGCCTTTTTATTGCAAAGGCACATTAGTAACAAGTGTTTTTTAAAAAGGAAAATAGGCAGGCCAGCAAGCAGTCAATCTGGAAAGCGAAGAAGAAGAAGAGGTGAGAGGCTTCCATGACATACCCCACGTTTCTGAAAAAACACGACACAAAACCTGACTTGGAGTAAGGGGCTTGAATGTAATGTGTCTGAGAGGGGAAGCCAGGGGCCTTAGGGATTCGGGGGACAGTGAAGTTGAAGGGGCAAAAAAAAAAAAGAAAAGAAAAAAAAATGGGCTGAGACCTCACTACTCCACCCTGTTAAACACCTGTCCTGAACCTCTGGGCTACCAAGGTGAAGTCTGAGTCTGTGAAGGTCCACTGCGGCCGGAGACATCCAGGCCTGCCTGGATTGCGAGTGAGGGGCGAGATTGCTGTTCTCCTCCTGATTGGCCTCCCTGCCATAGCATCATACAGAGGGTCCCGACCTCTTTGAGGCTCGCAGCTACATAGTCTGTCAGTCTGACAGGAAACCAATGGGCTGTGGTAGGTGGGATTGGACCCATGTCTGAAGGTCTTTTCCCTCCTTTGTCTCTGTTGGTCCCTGACCATTGGAGGGTGAGGGTGGGGGTGGGGGATTACTGGGAGAGATGCAGCTCCTTGTCATACAAACACTTTGGCGAGAGCATCCGCCCCAGCGCTGGCGATGTAGGATTTAGACGGATGAAAAGCCACATCGTGGATCGACTCCTCGAACTTCTTTCTGTGGGCCGTGAATTCCTGGATGCAGGTTTTACTCTCCAAGTTCCACAGGCGGATAGAGCAGTCGTGACCTGCAGGAGAGGGAAGAGTCAATGTGGTCAGGGAAAAAAACGATTCAGAACCAACCAGTTCCTTCTTTCCCCTAGAGAACACCTGGTGTCTCAGTTTTTGCTTCATGATTATTTAAAACGTAACTGCTCTTCTGTCATAAATGTGCCATGACTGATCCGACCACAAAGTTGTTTAACAGAGAGAGGAAAACACGCGGGGGAGAGAGCAAGAGTGAGCCTGGTCTTTGACATCGGTTATTATTCACTATGAATGTCCCATCAATGTGTATAGCATGAAGTGTTAACGACTGAGGGAGTATTTATTTCCGTTTAGAACTAATCAGGGCTCCTTCAATGAGGCCCTGGAGGAATTGTGTTCACACTTCTTAGGGAACTTTGCCACATATGACCGAAAATTGTCTAATAACCACATGTGGTTATTAGTCCATTCTCTTCTGAGAATTAGTCTGAGCAAGCACATCTCAATGTTCTTTTAGAAAGACAGGTCAGAAAAACCATAACACAAAATTCAGAGCCATGACATAGTGACCCTAAGCACCAAGTCTGCAGCTTGTCTTAAGAGATGATAGCATATAAGATACTGCCATGCCTGCTGTGTTAAGTTACTCACTGCCTGACATAAGATAAAGTCCATTGGGGTCCACAGCAAGGCTGGTGACAGCATCCAGATGGGCCACCATGGAGTGAATCAGTTTCCCGCTGTTGTTGTCAAAGAACTTTATGTGTCTGTCTTCCTGCGCAGTGATGGTAATAGGGAGTGTAGGGTGGCTCAGCACCTTGTTGATCTGACATGGAGTGCCTGCACACAGACAAATGTGTTAGGAGATAGGATTCAAGCAGAGACCAATCATCACAAAGCCAATTGTAAAAAAAAAAAGAGAGGAAATTGGGCTTATTCTTGCTCTAGATGCATATAAACAATTGAAGTGAAATCTGTCACCCTCAAATGTAGAGGTGATGATTTAGGCCATAGTTCGGTCAAAATATAATTCTCCTATATAGTATAAATATAGTCCTCAAGAAACTCTCATAGCAAGACCTAATGCTTCAGTGGATGGCGGGGATTTTCAATCGTTTACTGAACTGTTTAGCATTGTTTAAAAGGGATTTCCGAACAGGTCAGTTTTCATTTGTAAGGGCCTGCCTCCAAGCTCCCACTAGGTGTTTGCAAAGAGTCACTTGTGTGAAGGTGATCTGATTCAATAATTGGGTTCATGTTTCTATCAAAAGACAAGAAGATTTCTAGTCAAAATTTGGTTGTTTATTTTTTTACATTACAACTAAAATAGCTTCTTGTACCTCCTTTTAATTTCCTGTCACAATAAAGTGCTCGGTGTTTGAACTTTTTCAGTGAAGAGCTAGCAGAGCTTCAGTCCTACCAGGCTCCAGGTTTGACTCCAGATTGAGGACCAGCTGGCGGGTCTCCATGTTGAAGAGGCCAATTGCACCACTGGTAAAGGATGTGACCAGATGAGCTGGTTCACTGCACACCAGGTCCACTGAGGAGGGGACTCCTAGCTCTACAGTAGCAAAAGACACACCAATTTGTATGTGATCAGTTTTGAAAAACAGGTTTGGAATCATTAAAAAAACAGAAGTGATTACTTTTGTTTTCATTGAAGACGGCTAGGGCGGGGGAGGTGCTGTTGGCATCCCACAGTCTCACAGTCCCATCAGCGGAGCAGGAGAGGAGGCGCTGGTGTGCACTGCTGTATACCAATCCCCAGATGGAGTCGGTGTGTCCACACAACTCACCTCGCAGCACAGAAGGGTCTGACAAATAAAAGATCACAAACCAAGTCAGTTGCTAGGATCTGATGTCAGACAGCTGAGCGGTGCAGGACACACGGCAGCGTTACCGTAGGAGTCGTAGGGGTCAATATTAGGATTGGGGGTATTCCAGCACTGGATTGTCCCGTCGACCCCCCCACTGAAACACTGCTCCCCTGTGCTGCTCATGACCACGCTCAGTACCGCCCCCCTAGGCGTTGAAGATAAAATTATCAAAACCACTTGTCTCAAACAGACAAACTAATTTTCTTAAAAAGATGCTGTTACCTGTGCGCCCTGAAAGTATAGATTGGTTCCACATCTAAAGACGCACTTCTGAGGAAGAGAATGTAATTCTTCAACCAGCAAAAATGAATAATGATGCAGTGTTTACTGTGGGCCAAAGATTCACTTTGAAATCATTAGTGTCATACTGTAAACCCACAAATATGTACACAGCAGCAGCAACTTAAAACACTTGAAAGGACTTGGGTTTCTGAAAATAAACAGCATCGGGTGTGAAAGCTGAGGAGCAGAATTGTCAAGAGTTTGTGGCTAAATCATATGACACTGTGTAAATGAAGGAGATATATTTTATCATGAGAGCACAATCAGGGCTTTTTTTTATTTCAGATCTATCAGGATGATGTAGGTATGACAACAACAGACCTGGTGCTGGTCCAGCAAAGATATTCTTACTTTTTGGCTGGAGTTGTTTTTTGGAGGTTCCACATCTTGAGAGTGTGATCTTCTGAAGCAGTGACCAGGACAGGCTCTATGGGGTGGAAGGTTAGTGCTCGAATCCCGTCAAAATGGCTCCGCAGTGTGAATTTGGGATTCCACGTCTTTCTCATGGCGTCCTTGTTGTTACCAATCTGAGGAAAAAGGAGACAATCACACAGGATATCGAAACTCATTCATCTATCAGTTGGTCTTAAAGGAGACTATGGTGGTAGCAGTGGTGTAGCTGGTAATCCTGTCATCGTGGTAACTAAACTGATTATTTCATGCCATGGTCATTTCTGTCAGGATAACTCGCCTGCATGAACTGTCAAATTTTCTTCCTGACAGGAAAAAAAAAAAAGCTTAAAAATTCCCTGTAAATAAAGAGTATGAACTTTATTATGGAATGAATGACCCGGAGTTGGTGAAGAGAACCCAAATGCCAATCTTACGTCTTTACTTGAATCTGATTGAATAACACTATTTCAAAAACTGAAATTCAATGATAGAAAATACTTCAGAATTAAAAACTGGGTGTGATTTTGTGCGGGTGCGCTTTAATTACTATTACCATTATAAACAGTTGCATAATCTAAACAGTTAAATAAAGCTTACAGGTCTAAATTCTAGGGTGCTATATCTTCCAACAATTATTATTGTAACAGGCCTGTAGAACATGGTTCTGTATATTTCAAGAGCTGCAGCTACTGAAAATGGTTGCTACATTTTCAAAACAGTACATGTTTGTTTGAAACCATGAGACTTTGACTTATATACAAAAAGAAGATTTGAAAGACAGGTATGGCATGATAAGGGTATACGTGATGACTTCATGAATGTTGTGGCTCCAAGGAGGAAGGGTGTCTGTGTGTGTGTGTGTGTGTGTGTGTGTGTGTGTGTGTGTGTGTGTGTGTGTTGGGGGGGGGGTTTTTTCAAAAAAAAATTATTTAAAAAAAAAAAAAATTGCAGCCCTTTCAAAAAGTTTGGGGAGACCTCCCTGAGAATT
>CAAKHD010001955.1:119244-130047 GCA_901007705.1 Fistularia tabacaria
CCCGGTTTTCCCAGCATGCCCGGGGTTGGGCCCCGGTGGGGCCGAAAAAAAAAAACAGGGAAAAAGAAAAAAAAGGAAAAAAAAAGAAAAAAGGCCATTTTTTAAAAAAAAAAAAAAAAAAAAAAAAAAAGGCACTAGAAAAAATATGAAAAGAAGGAATACAGAACATGAAGAGGAAGCGGCACTGGAAGGCAAGAAAATAAATGAATAAATTACTAAAGAGAAAGAAGAAAGATGAATGAAAGTCAGCAACAGAGTCCCTGTTAGCTGCATTGAAGGGGTATAAGGCGGGTTTATCTCTCAATGCTGGCTGTGTGGATAGAGTAACACAACATTTCACTTATTAATCCACTTACTGATACAATTTCCTTTAGAATTAGCACAATTCTTCACCCTTATGGCAGGAGATACATAATACCAATGACGATAAGTCAAATTATCTCCTCCAGACATGCACAAGTGATAAAGCACTGAGAGTCAGTGTGAAGACTGAAAATAAAACAGTGCTGAAACCAGAGGAGAAGGAAGAGCATGAGAAGGGGTTGTCGCACTAAAACCGCGAAGACAGTGAACAGAAGTCCAAGGTGTTGATTTGACTATTCAGTCATAGTAAAAAAAAAGACTTTAGGATTTGTGCATGTTACATCTAACAGTTCTTAAGTGGGCTGCTTAAATGGAGAGAAGTGTTATTCAACATGAGTCACTGGAAGCACTAAATTACTATCATTTCAGACCGGTATCACAACTGTTGTACAGCAGCATCATGGCTGACAGATGAAAATGACAACAGATGATGATGATGATTGTGTTGTGAGTGGAGAAGGTACAGAAACAGTAGACAGACAGGCCAAGATGGGACACTGATGGACCAGCCTTTGAATCAACCTGGTATTTGAGTGTGTGGAGGACATAATGATGTAAAACCAAACCATTCTAGCGGGTCAGAAAAGCATGCATCGAGCATCGCAGAGAGAAGAAAATGATGGCGACAGATTGGGAATGTGCAGTACAGACCAAGAGAGAAACAATCAGGATGAAATAACAGACAAGAAGTCAGAACGATGCCGAGTAGAGGGCATTGGACTAGAGACTTTTTGGCTGAACTCAAGAAGGTCAGGCTCTATAAAGAGAGGAGAGGGAGGCAGCAATGCCTGATGGGACTTACTCTTCACCCCCTTTTTCCCTTTGCGCTCCTTTCTGTACTGCTCCTTGAGTTTGGTTATCAAGCCCGGGTCCACGTCCCAGGCCTCAGAAATGGGGCCTGGCTCGTCCTTTTCTACATAGGGGGACAAAACCAGACCAAGAGGCTGTTGAGGGACTGCCCAGTGGCCTGACAGGGTGGGGAAGCTAAAGAGCCATTTCTTAGGTTCCTTAGAGCCTGAGGTCAAGTTGTAGGATTTTTATTTAAAAAAAAAAAAGCTCTTCACTAGTAGCTCTGCTCAGGGAATCTTTCTCTGCTGTGATTTAAATGGTGGAAGAATTCCTCTTCTCAGATAGACATGACAGACAAATGATGAACCCTAAGCGGTGAATTTGGACATTTGGAGTCCCAGCCACGATAGATCAAATTATATTGTTATTTCTAAATTGCTGGACAGCCATGATATGAAGGACCAGTGTTTATGATTTAAAGCAATCTTTTGGTAGAAAATTAATACTTTTTCAATTTAAATCACATTAAAAATGCACAGGTTGCAACATTCAGGTCACATATTGAGGTTTAAACTAATAGCAGTTGATAACCAACACCAATATTTTTTTTCCTTCTATTGATGTATTTACTTGTTTTCAGGCCAACAGGACTATACACTGGAAATTAAAAAAAAAATGTGAAGAACTGCAGTCAATGATCCTCAAGAAGACCTGAATCACAATGTGGTGGTCATTTTGTATGCTTGCAAAATATATATATATTTTTTTCGCATTTTGCCTTTGCTTGTTTTGAAGGAAACTATAACTCAAAAAAGACCACTACTGTCTTAAAAAAATAAAATAAATAAATCACTGAATTCTTTTGCTTTTATCATCATGTCAACTAGGGAGCATACCCTCTTACATCGGTTTCTATAGCTGGGTAAATTAAAAAACTAAAATGGCTGATTACAGTTAATCAAATTTTCTTTATAAAAAATTCAGCCAAATCCATCACAGGGTGCAAAGGAAAAAACGGTGCTGAAGATATTTGCCGGATCAATGAAAGGGCTGGAGAAACAACTTTCTCTCGCAGTTGACCTGCTGTGAACGCAAAGTGCCCATATATAACTATTAACCTCAGGCCATTCACACAAGCAGCTGCTTTAAGTTACTCAATGTTCATTGGCGGTCGAACTGGTGTACACTGGCCTACAAGAGCCTCTCAGCAGACAGAGGAGCTGCTGCCAAGCTGGGTGTTTTAAAAACTTCTTTGTGCCCACCTCAATTAAGATTTCAGGGAACGTAAGCCTTGTGAAACTGTACCACGGTATTCTCATCACTAAGTGTTATCTATGATGAAAAAATGTGCTGTTTGTAGCAATGGGATCTTGTTTGCATCATGTTGCAACAAGTCAAGAACAAATTTCCCCACAGGGACAATAAGGTTGACTGGCGCAATAAAATAACGAAAACCCATATATTCAGACTGACTGATAAAAAGAATGATATCTGACTGAGTAATTATAACACAATCTAAGCGTGTTGCAGAATAATGAGGGGCATTAAACTACTCAGCAGTGTACAGATTTTAAACATTTTCTGGGGGTTATCTTTACAGGGCTGATTTTTGTGCCTGATTTTCAAGCAAGCTAATTTCTGATTTCTAAGTGTAAGTACAAGTTTTTTCTTGTCATATTCTCTGACATTTCAAAAACAAGTCGGCCAGACAATGACTTCAGCTGTCTTTATGTCTTTATGTAGACTGTTTGCAGGTTTTCCCAAGTGCTTGGAAAGGTGTTAAGTCAAAGTCAGCTTTATTGTCAATTTCTCTGCATGCTCTAGACATACAGAGGAATCGAGAAGACGTTTCTCACAATCCCACGGTGACATGAAATCAACAGTAATTGAGTGCAAATTAGCAGTAGATTGAAATGTTACATTAAACAGTAATCATTGAACTATGAGGTACTGAAGTGTAAAGTGCACGCAGATACAGACTTGTTTTTAGTTATACAGTGTTTCCATATTTGAGCTAAGTGCTTGGTGCCACTAAAGGCAATTCCACCAGTCCTTCAAGTATTCAGACCCATGGCTGAATCCAGAATCACCACAGGATAACATCAAACTTTGTTAGTGCAAGGGGGAACTCGTGTCAGACTGGGGGGAAATTAGGCTTATTTGTGGATGCAGGGGTTTGACAGACATTGTACTAACAGCCTGGCTATGGGGATGCACAGTTGAGGAGAACAAACACAATGGGTTAAACAGAGAAACTCCAAACATCATGATTCATGACCATATGATATATGAGTGACGGGTGACGAGTATTCCATGAACAATCTTCAATATATGAGCTGATGTGACAATTCAGAAAACAGGCAAAACACAGGATGAAAATAGAAAAAAATGAGAAATCTTTCCGTGCCTCTGAAATGAGTATGTTACATTTGTGAATCTTTTTTTTCCCTTCAGTCCAACTTTCAAAATCTTGACTCACCCCAGTCAGTGCCATCTCCTGTGCCTCTGGACTCTGGTGAGATATCCATCTCATCAGGGCTGGACAGGAAGTCAAAGCCCTTGAGGGCCTCCTCTGTGTCTGGATCTTCACTGGTGTCCATACTAGCTGGTGAAGTTGATGAAGCTGGCTTCTTCCTTATGATCTGAAGTAAATTCACGACTATTAGGGAAACTATATCAACGATTGTATGGGTCAAAAGTGAGAGAAGACCACTTCCTTACTGTCCTAGACTCTACATTTGTCCTGTCCTTCCCATCATTATCCTCATCGTCATCTTCATCACTGAACTCGGCAGCTGCCTTCTCGATGAATTTGAAGGCCTCCAGTACATCATTTGTGTCAGAGAACTCAGCTTTCCTGGTGAAGCAAATTGATACATAATTGATATACAGTTGCTCAAACAATAGGTACTTCAATTTTTGTTTTTAAATCACTCAATGTAGTTGTTATGCTTCTGTCGGCCACATTTACAAAAATTCCTATCTCGGTGTCAAACTGAACAATATTACTGCCTGGCTTGGCAATGTGGTTTTCAACTGACAGATACACAACATCAAAACAAATTCTCTGCTGCATGAAGAGTAGTTTGATTTCACATTTATCTCAGTGTTTTCAGTGATTATATGCAGATTTGGGGATGGCATCTTTTGGGGTAAAATAGTACCAATTTTGAGGTAAATCTAAAGAGTTTAAGTGATTTCACTAAATTATGACTCATTACCTATTTACTAATAGCACAGCGCCATACAAATAAACAATATTCAACATTAGAAATAAAATAAAAAGAAAGACTATAAGGGTTGTACAATACAGTGTGGTTTATAGCCTATTGACAGCCAATCACATAATTACAATCATGTAATTTCCTTAAATTCATGGCTTCCACTAGATTTGCTGCCAATGAGCATAACAGAAAGTAATGTAGGAAGATAACCTGTCTATTCTTGCATGTTTTTATTTCCTTCCTGTTGTTATCATCCATCAGTCACTCATCTTAACACCCCACATGCCTAAACAAAGGCGCAATTAGCTGGAATGCAATAGTGTGCATTAATGCACTGAGTTACTTTTACAGGAGCAATATATTTTTGCATTATGGACACTAATATCTCTGACTCAAGATACTGATAATCTGATGCAGGACTTAACAACTCCAGAAAATTGTGGCCGAAAAGGGTTTGTCTTAACACGAGCATAACAATAAGCATAGTTCCTCCCCATTTCATTCCTCTTTTCCTCTTTTCTGACATCCCTCTATATTTATAAATGCCTTTACCAACATATATATAAAACTTGAAATGATATTGATCGTAATTGTGGCTGGATAAGTACTACTTGTCTGACCAATACAGATATAGACTATATGTTTACTTTATGTTCACTAAAGTTTGGTTTCTTTTAGTCCTTGCCTGCATGGTTGGAAATCTGAGCAATTTCCTGTTTCCATTGACCACTTGACCCCTGAACAAGGCTCTAAACTGGCACCATAATTTGAGAAGAAATAGGTCTAAGTCTAACATTGTTGTAATCTTGGGTGCTGCCATATCTGGTGATATAATCTTAATTCTCACTGTGCTCTAAAAATGAATATGTCTATCTTCAATGATCTCAAAAAGCAAATTGAGAAGGCTGGTGGAGAGGGGGGGCCTCTTGTAGACAACAGACTGATGACAGGCAGGGAGAGACCGACAGAGCCAGCGAAGATGATTGATAGTGACGGTCAACCACAATGGCCAAAGCATTACCCCTGTTTGTGGTACCATGGAAAACCTAATGTAAGTGTATTTCGGGGACTGTGGTTACTTTGTCGCAAGCAAACCTATTCTTGTTACTGGGTTCATGCAGTCTAAGCTTCAAACCTCAATGTTGCACTCACAAAGTGAAACGCAAATCTTGCAGTACCCAAAGCTTTGAACACCTACTCGCTAATTTAAGAAGTAACTGCTTAAGATAAAAATCAAAATGTACATAATGATGAAGAGGCGACCTTTAAAATGCACTGAATTCAATAACTAAAAACAATTTACAAGAAAAATATGCTCTCCAAATTATTCAATGATTCTATTTAAGTTTTTTTAACGTGTAGATGATTTGGGTTGTAATTTTCATATATTCAGTCAATATATGACTGATTTATAGAGGTGAGTGATTTCAAATTTATTAATGGCATATTCTATAAAACAATCAAGAGAGTGGGATTTTTAAAAGTGAGAAGGACATTATCAGTTAAATGAATCAAATTAGCAGAGATGTTTCACCATCAAAAAAGAAAGCCAAAGATTTTTACTGGACAATGATTCATATCTACATGGATCTACAATCACACAATTATCATCACAATTTCCTTTAATGAAAAGTGATTCACAATTCCATATCCCAGTGAGATGAGCTTCAATATGCTAGTCTTGCCTTGTTCCCCCAGCCCTAAATCAAACCAATGCAGATGACTTGGCCAGTACAAAATATAGCAGTGTTATCTGATGGTCTCTGAAACAATAACCGCCTGTGTTCAGTCAACAGGCAGTGGTGCATAATGTCTGCCACTGATGACTGCTCTTCAAGAGAGTACACAAAAAAAAAGATAAGGTACAGTCAAATCATGTGCTGAAGACAGACAGACAACTTAATGCACTCCCACCAATTTCTGGACTGGCCTTATTCATGTGATTTACAGGAATGAATTTTGTCACGGGCTAAGAGGGAAAGAAATGCTTTGAACTCATCTTACAGTGCTCACGTCTCTTATCAGCATACTCACCCCCTGGTACCCACGCCTTTTGACGACATATCTGTCCCATTGACCAAAGGCTCAGTACATGTCCTTTCACCTGTCTTGCTGCTTCCATCTCCAGCGAGTCCTAGCAGTGCTCTGACACGTTGGGACTTTACATCTAAAATGGTGTCTGTGTAGCCCACCTCTTGCAGGTACCTGAAACAAGGTAGATGTACAATAAATTTTTGTATTTGTGCCTTAACAGCGACATGACCCCTGTGTCAGTGTTTTGACAATGGAATATAGAAGAATGAAATGTTGCAAAATTGTGCATCGGGTATTATAAATTCCCTCAATAATTTGGCAAAGGGCAAACTTTTTAACTGTGGTGCGAGTGCTGATATCAAGTAACGCTTCCACAACCTCAATAGGATCACAGATAATGGGATGTTGTGGAGACTGTCAAATGTGTTATGTCCTCTGGCACTGGTCTAGTTAACATTATTCGAGGCAAGATGAGCTACTTATCAAATATTACACCCACCCGCAGGGGGATCCTGAAAAACCCTGAGCTTCATTCTGTCTCATCAGCCAACATGTTGCAACAGATGATGTGTGAGACGTCCTGCTGGTGTCTATACTAAAGGCCAGTGTCTGATGTATATTTACACAGACTTGATAGACAGAAGGACAACCTGATAAGCAGGACTTTCCTGAGTCACCAAGCTACATGTTAAGAAACAAAGCAGGTAATGACAACTGCTGCCCATATGAGGGAGCTCTGCTCCACATTTTTTTTTGAGCCCACTATCGCTGGCACAGTGTTACAAGTTCTCAAACACTATCATGTCTGATAGCTTTGATACCAATCCTGCGGATAAATGTTGCCAGAGGGGCTTGAAGATCCATATATTTCGACAGAGCTCATGAGTGATTCTGTTTTCTAGGTTGAGGATTGTCAGGGAAGGATGTGAACGTACTGTCTGAGGAGCTGACGGCCTTGTTTCCAGGACAGCTGATTGTTAAGCGATCCAGAAGTCTCATTCTCGTTTGTCTCATCTGGAGGGAGAGAAGAGAAGCCACAGATCAGTGCTCCGCAAACAGCACAGCCTCTGACATTATTTCCGCTGAGTAAATACGACCAGAACATTCCTGCATCACAGCATCCTGGCGACTACAGATATTCAGCTCTTACTTTCAACAAGTCAGCAGTGGATTAGAGACTGGTAGATAGGCATCAGAAGAATAGACAAATTTTCTGTTGCTTCTTTAAAATTTTAATTCCTGTGATTTTTTGAGAGACACTGAAATAATTACTATTGTGAATTGAAAAAGCATATATGAATACCCAGTTGATGCTATTTACTGTAGTTCGTTGTTGAACATGCATCATTTGTTACTTTTAGTGATAGAGATATGACTCAGTCATGTAAGAAATTAGAGAGCTCTTCTTTTTGCAAACACTATAAAAAATCCATTTGGTATCAAATTACAATTTCCAACACCTTGAAAAGGGCTACTATTTTCTCGAACAGTGTCCCATGACATACTAGAAAGAGTAACATATGTGTCTGTCCCTGCAGCATCCAGAACAACACACTCTTTATGATTGTCAATGGCTCTGAAAAAACAATGATAGGACTAAAAGCTGACTTTGATATTCAACAACGTCAGCACTCTGTTAGCGAATGGTCAGTCTGGACTTGCAAAAGCGCGGTTAGTTGTGTTAGTAAGATTTAGACAGGGTGAGTCAAAGAGAGAGTGCTGGTTTGTGTCTCGAGGGGTTGATTTGGTAGGGCAGCCAAACGTGTGTGGGGGAGGGGACTTAAGAAATAGGTCAGGCCTAATTCAGAAAGGTGAGCAGTGGGCAGGTGTGCCACCATGCAAGAAACCCCTCTCGCTCTTTGCCTCCAAAGTCCTTCCTCTCCACCTAGCTCCACTCCCCCCATCGCTTTCTCCTCATCTCACTTAGACATCAACATTTCCAGGGCTTGGGTGCTTTAAACAGTCCTCATGAACAGAGATGAGGAGCAGAAGAACTAATTTAAGGAAACCAGAGGCCAATTAAATGATAATAATGAAGCAGGTAGTGTGCTGATAAATGAGAATTGTATTAGAAAGAGGAAAAGAAAGAAAATATAAAGTGAAAAAATGTTGGATGCAAGGATTTAGGTTGATGATGCAGTATCATTTTTTATTACATTTAAACTTTGGGTCCTGTCACTCGATTGACAGAGACAACAAAACAAGTATGACAAGCCCGTTTTATGATGTAAATGTAAACTATAATAAAGATATCTAATGTGAGAGATTGCCACTAATAAATGATTGTCTCTTCCGCTCCTAAAGGGGGAGTATTTTAAGCAAGCATTTCACTCCAATACTTAATTCATACAACTATCAAAACATTCTAACAAGAAATCTGACATAGAATTACTAGACACCCTCTCACATTCATGTTGAAAATTCTATTATGGCTTATTTCTTGAAACTTTTGTCTAATTTTTTGGCTGATTTCCAGTTAATTTCTTGCCACTTATTTTTTTGTCCTGATGATTATTAGTTAAAAATTTATTCAAATCATTGCCATAAATTGTGAAAACAATCACATTAAATGCATTTTATAGAAAATTAAACCGGGCTAAAACCGAGACAAACAAATCACTGGAAAAACATTGGAAATACTGGAGAAAAGTGACAAATTGCATTTGTACTGGAGGATTTCTGAACAACATTTTAATGGTTTCGATTGCCTCAATCAAGACAGTTTTTGATCTTTGGCTATATCATATGAAGGAGAAAACTGACATTTTTACTCTACAGCTTTGCTAGGGTTTTTTTGTCAATAAGGCTCCCCATTAAAACTACAGCCTGGATCAGAAAGACGAAGATCTTGCAAAATTTGCAGTTAACTTCCGTATTAATCTGATATATCATGTTATGAGCATAACAACTTCCCCTTTGCTTTCAGCTGTTCCCTCCAGGGTTCGCCAAAGCAATTCATCTGCCTTCTTATAACCCTGTCCTCTGCATCCTCTTCTCTCACACCAACTAACTTCATGTCCTCTTTCATTACATTCATAAATCTCCTGTTTGGTCTTCCTCTAGGACCTCTGCCAGGCACCCTTAGCATCCTTCTACACAGATATTCACTATCCCTCCTCTTTACATGTTCAAACTTTCTCTGTCTGGACTCTGACTTCAGTTTTGAGCATTAATTGAGCTAGTTTCTTTATACAAATAGTATATATTATCATACAAATAAATTAACAATAAAAGTGAATGAAAAGCAGCTGAATGTTTGTACAGTGCATCCAGCAATGACGCTTTATCGCTATTCAGGACGAGGCGCTGACTGAATCTACTGAGGCAAACAAGACTGTACATGAATGCAGCCTTCACATGAGAGCCTATACTTTCAATTGAGGTATTTGAAGCCAACAATCATGTTGATTTGAACTAGAGAGGAGTTGGCCGGACACTTACCAGAGTCGTAGCTCGGAGGTTTCATATCACCTTGATTTAACTCGGTCCCATATTTCAACTTGTGGTACTTTGCTCTGGAATTGAAAGGACAGTGGAAGCACACAAGTAAGAAAACAAGGTGGATCAAAACCCCTGAAAAGACGCTCCTTAAAAGAAAATCTGCATGAACTCACTTTAACACATCACCTTATCAGATTGTTGTATTTAATGTTTGCTCCCAACATACAGAATAAAGGGATAGAATTCAAAGTCAACTAACAACTAAAAACAGGATGTTTAAAAAATAGAATTTCCTCATGAAATAAAACAAACAAACTATTTATTTCTTCATCATATTATATAGTGGTTACATCATTGGCATTTGAGCAGCATTTAAATGCTGTAACATTAGCTATTCTTAGTTTAAAAGTGCCTGTAAAAACAGTGTCACCAGACAATTTTTTAAAAGATTTTGAAAGCAGTCTCAGATACTCCATAAATTTGGCTGAACATGAAAATCAGCTTTGCATTAAACACAACAATGGACTTAATTCCATCAAAATATCTAAGTCAGGGATATATTAAAATTTCAAGCTGCGCTGACAAGAAGTGGTTGATTGCAATGTCACACATGAGATGTAAAATAATATTTCTGTGACTTGTCAACTAGGTGATCATCAATATGGCTAAAGTCACAAAAGGATATTAAAAAATGGCAAAAAGAGTACATGAATTACATCTTTTCTGCTTTTGAGGGCCTGATGTTTAGCTTCCTTCGATGACGGCACACACTCAAATCAGTAAAACCAAGAGTCTCTCACACTTTAAAATACACACACACACACACACACACACACACACACACACACACACACACACAGTGGTTCTTATATGAGATAAGGTGGCTCCACCCATGAGGTTTCCTCTCCAGGAACTTCTGTTCTCCATTTTGAATTGAAAGTATCTCTTCATT
>CAAKHD010001955.1:133396-156702 GCA_901007705.1 Fistularia tabacaria
TTTTGTGTGTGTGTGTGTGTGTGTGTGTGTGTGTGTGTGTGTGTGTGTGTGTGTGTGTGTGTGTGTGTGTGTGTGTGTGAGTGAGAGAGAGAGAGAGAGAGAGAGATGGGGCCAAACTGGACCCCCCAACACATACACACACAATCTAGACAGATGTGAATATATTGGCCCGTCCATGTTCAGGGTTACAGAGAGGTGATGACAGCATAAAGCCTTTCCCAGCTGCTGAAGTCGCCTAATCCTGAGGTATGTACAAAGAGAATAAACAAGTTCTTGGAACATAGAAATTACACTCTCTGATGCAGTAAATTTCAATAATTGTTAAGTCACAGATAGCAACGCAAAAATGGACTTCTGTTCCAATGTGCACTGAAGGATGAATGATAAATTTATGTAGACCGATAGTTATTTTGGATGAACAAGAATTGCAAGTCAGTGCAAAGGAAAAGAAGCAGGATGAGGAACCCCTTAGAATGGGATGTATAACAGCAACACTCACCAAACCGTTCTTCTTGAAAAATCAAATGAAAATCAAACTTTTATTCTGAATTATTAAAATTTTTGTACTGCATGTTTACATCTTAAAAGGAATAATAATGGACCTGAATTCCTGCATTTCAAATTCCATGGAGAGGACGGTGCGAGATTGCGTGGGCCGGATCACAGGTTCAAAGAAATGGCAACTCGCTTTGCTACAGCTTGCAACAATGAGTCATGACAACTCTTCAACCCTCTTCAAATTACAAACATCATTGCTTAAAAATTCATTACAGGACCAATTTGACCACATTGGTACCACATTAATTGTTAGAAACTATACAACATCAATCTTCTTTCATTTTAGTTGAAAAAAGTCATTTATGGCAACAACTAAAGCATTTCAATATACACAGTGACGTAAATTTGATTATTACAATAGCACAAATATGTTTTATTTCCATCACCTCCTAATTTGATCAATTTCATTCCGTTCGAGGACATAACTGTTCAGCAAACATCTTGCTTTCCACATTCTTAAGCAGCCAGCGTCACTATACATTGAAAGAAGCAAAATAGCAATGGAGCTTAAAAAACAACCTTGCAGCCAAAACGGACATGGAGCCAGGCAGAAAATTTCATAGAGAAAAAAACAGCAAGCAACAGTATTTTATGGTGAATGAAATACAGTGGACTAAAACTATTGACATATCCAGCTGACTAAATTTAAATTATTGGTTCTTATTTACTTCAAAAAGATGACAGGAGGGAGAAAAGTTGAACAAACCACTTGCCTGCATGAAAAAAACCTTGTGCCATACAGATGATAGGGGAGGAAACACATACTATATGGGATGAAAAAGGCAGGTAAAATATTGCATATAGCAAATAATCACTGTGTGAGAAGGCCCAGACTGTGTGGCTTCCAGAACGACTTTCTTGCGCTTAGGTGGCTTCACCCAAAATAGGATGCAGGACCAATATGTTTGGCCATAAAACTTTATCATATGCAACAATAACCAAAATTGTAGATTGATTGATTTGACATTCAGTTTAACCTGGTCTTTGTTTGGAACACGTATTGAAAAAGAAGTCATTTTGAGGAATATGTACATACAAATATATATCTTCAAATTAAAGAAAGAAATTATAAAATATTTGTTCTGACAGTAGCTAGAAAGAGGCAGCTGAAAATTGAAAGGCACAGTGAGTCTGGTCTACATATATTATATATTACATAATTATATAATATATTATATAATATAATTATATATTATTTTTTGTTTGTTTTCTAATTTATCCAGATTGTGTTAATAAGACACATAAAAAAATATTCCTCAGGATCATAACTACTACTAGGACCAATTTGTAACAGGGTGACCAGTCAGAACAGCAGTTGTGAAACAACGTGGCTGTCTGAGGGCCAGCAAACGTTCTTGAATCTGTATAAGATTTGTGTTTTCTTGCGCATCTTTTAAAATATAATTCCATTTACTTCAGGATCAGAACTTGCTGGTTAGTCCACCAATTGCATACACTACACCTGTGAATGGCTTCACAGAATGACCTAGAGCATGAAATGAAATTTGAGACAAGCAGAATCATTTAGTTACCAGTTTGTTCGAGTATGCTTAATTTCTTGGAAAAATTAGAGCGAACGAAATAAGATATGGTTCAAAATCAAAACAGGAGGTAGATCACACTAACTGAGGCCAAACTGCTAACCAATTTGTTAAAAAAAAATCATGTTTTTTGTGGGTGAGTATCTGGTGTTAAGTTACACCATAGCCCAGTGATACCAACAATGAAGGAACGATGATCTTCATCACACATTTTCGCCTATTCAAATGAAACTACGGGGTACAAGCCATTTAATCACAGAGCAAAATATAGAGAGACAACCATTCACAAGCCAGGCCAATTTAGGATTTCCTATTAACCTACAACATATTTTTGGAAGAGCTAACCACTGTGCCACCGTTCTGCCACTATTCAAATATGATGTCAATTTTTTTTTCAGCCAACCTCGTTGTCTGCAGGAGCAAAATTAAAGAGACTGAATATTTTTCCCGACTGCTGATATCATACTGAAACTTACAGAATTGATGAAAAAAGGGAATAAGCCAAGAAACTTACAAATGTTGAATTTCCAGCCTATGCATGGACATTTCACTGATATTGAATATGAGTGTTCATCTTTTTTTGACTTTATATTCTCAAATCCTTCCTCATATTTCCCGCATTATTCTCCACAGGAAGTACCGACAATGTACTGTCAGAAAAGCTACTTCAGACAGATAATCTCATGCACAAAAGTAAGACTGAACTTTAACTCAGATTTCTCTGTAGACAAAACTGTATATTTTCATAGACAGAGAGCAACCCTTCACATGAAGCCCTGGCTTGGGGACCCCTGGCTTTCCATGGTGCCAGAGATAGAGAAGAGTGCAGCTCTGTGAATCTTTGGCTGGCCATCTCTCTTCCATCAAACATTAACCTTGGGAGGAATGCAATGAGTCAACTCAGGCCATAAAGAGACACAGGAAGCATTTAATTCCAGGCCTCACACTGACAGCATTATTGGGCTGCGGGATAAGGGCTCTTTAGTCTGTCGGGTTTCGGAGACATGTAGAACGGGACATCCATATAGAGCACAGGGCTTTTCAGAGACAGGAAGGAGGGGGGTAGTCTAATGACTAAAGGAGGTCAAAAAATATAACAACCCAGACAGAATTCTGGTCACTTGATGCTAATTTGGGAGTTTTTATATATTTGAATAAAAGCATAAATAAGTATAAATAAGCATACAGTATATTCAAAATATTGTTAATCATTCTCTCTCTGCCATTTAATATCATGGGAGAAAATATCAATAGCTAAAATTCTGTCAACACATTATCTTGAGGAAAGAAGCAAATTTTGGAGTAGTAATGTGTAGATTTGTATTTAACTGTGCAGAGCACAGAAGCAAATCATGTCTATGTGCCAGTGTTTATATCTTCCTTTTGCCCTGATACTCAGACAGGCATTATGTGATGACTATCAACTACAACCAGACTATTTATATTTCGAAAGAAACCTCAATATCTGAGATTTATGAATTCCATGCATGTTTTCCTCCAGACGCGCTTAGCATCATTTGCACAGACATTGACAACACAAAGAGGCTCTTTGACCTAGACAGAATGAACACAGTGAAATCCAACACGGTAGAACTGAGCTCACTCCAAAATTCAGTGGATAACTATATGGCCTCATGGCTCACACATATAAACAAAATGGTCACACATGGCAGTCCCTCAGCTGCGGTCGGGACTGACGGAGGAGAAGGGGCTGGTGTAAATCCCATATTTACATTGCAAACAACCTGCTTTCAATGAACACTGGGTTTTCTCGTTGCTCCCGTAAACCCATGAGCACCGTGATGGCCAACCTGATAACTAGCCAAGTGCATTCCATGCATGCCATTACTCCAACAGCAACAGAAAAAAGCAGCAAAACAACAAAGGCAAGGCAGGTGCTGGTTTGTATCAGCTACTGTAAAATGGCTACAGCATGCAACAACAATGTTTTTCAATCTAGATGGAAATTTAGAGCAAATCAATGGCCCAATTGATACAACAGGTTTAGAGCTGACACTGATTATCTGAATTCCAATGTTGATAATTTGGCTGATATTCCAGTCACATTTGCTCAAGTAAATATAAATTCTATTGAACAATTTGACACAACCTACTGCATCAAATCTCAATTCAACTTTAGAAGTTGCACACTACAATGAGATGTACAGTAGCACTACATTTACATGTCAGTTTAGTAGTTAACTTGTTTATTTTCTCTAAAGAAATGTTTGCACAATCTAGAATTGCAAGAACAGACTCATAACATTACTTACATAAGCTGAATTGTTTCGTTGTCAAATAAAAAAAAACTATAAAGGGATACTTAGAATCTGGACAATTTTTTTACTTAATTCATACAAGAAATAAGAGGTTGTGACTTCAATATCCATACTAGTAAATAGTACAACCTTAACCTGTATCAGATATCAGATACGAATGCCTGTTAATATTTCCCATAGTGGAGTCTTTTAATGCCTTTTTTAGAACTTTGCGAGGCAGAAGCGTTATTCTGACAACAACCAAAAAGAATTCCTGCAACGATAAGAAGGTATATACAAAGGCAATTCAAGTGTTTCCACAAAAACTGGTCGTTTCACATCCACATTCTCAATGTGGTTGGTTACCTGCAAAATTAATATAAATAGATTGTATCTTCATGGATTACACAAACTGCGAAGAATATCAAAAATCTATTTGCCTCCAACTGGCATGACAGATGAACAGTATATAAGAAAAGCCATGATGCAAATGCTGTGCCTTGGTCCATTTAGGGTGTGCTGCTTAACCTCCAATTTGACAAAAGATTTATCGAGTGCTATAAGGAACATGCAGGACTGCATCTTTAAGCCCACTTAAATAAAAACAGAACACAAACCCTTGCTGTTTGCAGAAAAGTTCACATTGAAAAATACAGTATGTCTCTCTTCTCCACAACCATTTGTTACCATTTTCAGCTCATCACGACTTTCCACTTTAGCTTCAATTTACACTTTGCTGTCACACTTATCTTGTAAACTCGACAATGCTGTGCTACTTTACAAGGGGTGAAAGCAACCAAAGGCAGCAGGCTGGACCTCTTCAGGATGAGCGTTCCTAATTCCATGTTGCGGCATTAATATTACACCTGAATGACCATGATCTTTAAACTTAAAAATCTTAAAATGGGGTTTGCCCCTCTAAGGTGTGCTTCCCTTTTGACAATAGTAAAAACAACCCCGCATATATAGTTGTAAAAATCTCATGCCTCCCTCCAGGTTTACAGAGTAGGTGTGAGGAAAAAAAAAAACGTAACAAAGAAATATTTAATCACAAGAGTAAACATTAACTGGTGTGGATCAGAATCTCAGCACTGTTGTGATTCATAGTTATGAGTGAAATTGCAAAAGGCAGGTGGAGCAGAGGAAGACATCAACTTAAGCGGAAGCAATGAAGCAATCGGTGCCCTCTAGCTCTTCACTGCATTGATCTGTGTGTATCACATACTGTACTAGGAATGCTTATTCTAACTCTCTGTTCCCTTCTTGACATCAACAACTTTATGGGGGTTGTATTGTTTTGAGAAACCTAAGAGACTTTGGGTTTTCTTGAGAATCCTGCTAGGTTCTAATGCTCAGGAGGAAACCATTACAATCAATAGAGTAGATGATAGTTAAGTAGCATTTACATGTTGTAACACAAAATGTATATGCACCTGAAAAAATGAGGGTCATTTTGACATCAGCAGCACAAGACATTAATTTAATCATCTAATGGTGACGTACAGTCAGCCTAAAATTTATGTCTACACAACATTTGTGAACGTGAGTACCTGGTTGAATAAACATACAACAAATACATCAGCTCTTGAAAAATAGAGAATTGATCAGTAAATCAAATCTGGCAAAATTTACACAGATAATAATTGGTGAATGCCATCTTGCACTCTTGTAAATCTAGAAGTTACATGACCCTGAAATCACTGTTCATGTTGACATACTCAATGTCAACACAACACAATAGACTAAAGGCAAACAATATTAACATCAATATATTTACGACAGAAACTACTTGCCATAATGTCAAAAACATCTGATTACGTCAAACATGTCGAATGGAAAGGTGACAGACAGGAAACCTGAGATTAATTGTGAAACTGAGGTAAGAAAGGTAACTTTGTGGCAAAACAGGCAGACGATCAACATCCACATGGAGACAGAAAAGGCAAGTTGATGGGCCGCCAAGTCTGCTCTGCAGCCAAGGGGAGATCTCTATGTGAGTCCAATGGGGACAGCTGATTGAGGCTTTTCGGACCAAGCTTTATGAAATAGGCACAAACACAATCCTTTTTACTATAACCAGGTCACGCAGAACCTTTGATAAGTAATTCAATCATTGTTTGTGATGCTAGTGGTGATTGATACTATTGTACCTAAGACTTTGTGGTCTAAACTCCTGTTATATGAGGAATTATATCAGTTATTCTCTTCTGCAAATCCTGGGATGTTTGTGTCAACCAGCACATGTATTCCTTGTGGTGAAGCATGTGCTTTGCTTTTCTGTGCTTTCCCAGTCTGAGGTGAACACTGCAAAGAAAGGCAAAAATAACTGCAGCTTGGTGGGTGGACAAAGTATCATTTGAGGAATGATGCTGACACCCATTTCTGAATGCCACAGTTTGTAAATAAGCATGTTTTTGGCTCCCTACTTATGTGCTCCACATCAAAATATGCTCCTAATTTGTTTTTAGTAAGTAAGTAAGTAAGTAAGTAAGTAAGTAAATAAATAAATAAATAAATAAATAAAGATCACAGCAATGCGTCATCTAACAGAGGCAGGATTATTATAGTCTTCCCACATTTCTATGAGAAAAGATTCTTAGCATGAGCCACATAAATCGTTCATGCTACAATTTTTGTTAAGAATTAAGATGGACTTCTCTACAGAGTACAGATAAACAGATCTGTGTTTCAGTCTGTGAAGCCACAGAGTTACCATACACCCCAAGTCACCTTCAACCTTCTCTTGGTGTCAGATTAGGACTCAAGACAGATAACTTTGGCAAGGGGATACATGGTGGAGCAGGGATTTCCCCATAACTGGAGGGCTGCTAAGGCACACATCAACTCAATCTAGCCTACACACAGCATAGCTCGACTAGACCTCTACCATGAGGCCTGGAAAGGATCTGTCCCGATCAGAGTAGCTTGGTTCTTCTGAGCTTGGCCAATTGTGTGAATTTTGGGGCAATGGCACCACATGTGTGCACATGAAGTGAAATTTTCCCTTACTATATTGGTAAAAGACCTCTTTCAATAGGATTTCTTTAATCAGATAGGAAATAAAAGCAAAAACGTGTAATCTGGAAATATACAATTTCTCAAAAAAAAAAAAAAAAAAAAGATTTCTAGATACAGAAAAGCGATTTGCAAAACAAAAAAGAAGAAACAATAAATACATCAATGAATTGATGAAATGTCCTAAGTGCACTTCTACAACAAAATTAATGAATGTAATTCTTTCAAACTTAACAACTCTTCAGTACTTATTTTTAAATCTCAACATTGCTATTACATAGTTTCTAATGGCCCAGTCTTTAGACACAAATAACACCAAAGCACCTGTATCACTCAGATGAAACGCAATCACCAGTTCATTTTTTTTCTTCTAAATTTCACGCCCATTTTTGTTCTTTTTCTTGTAGTTTTGGAAGGCATTTTACGTTTAAAGATTATGATTAACTGGTGATTTATTGATTTCTTAATACAAACAACAATTAAATAAGCTCTCTCGTTAATTTCCAATACTTTCGAAAGCTATGGTGTAGTTGTGTTGGTTAATAAAGATTAAAAAAACTATTCATGGAGGGTTCCATTCCATAAGTCAAAAAATACAACCGTGTACGAGGCCAGACTTATATCACTGTGGGCAAAGTAATCGGTGTATTGGAAACAACAATGACATATTTACAGTATTGGTATTAGTATAGTATTTCCACAACTGGCAAGATGAATTTGAATTTGGTACAGATGTAATCAACCATTATAAATACAAAAGGGAAGAAAAATGCAATTTGACCCTTCAAGAAGATTTATGGATCAATGTTGCCTTTCAGCACCAATTGACCAGACAGCTGCCACTAAAGACAACTTACTAATCATTTTGTCCCGCTCTGTTTTTGTGTTACTAAGACAATAACTAGGACTCTAACCTTTCACCAGTACTTGTACGCTGAACTACTTGATTGAGCCAATGAATTGATTATCAGTGACAACTCAGCTGGAGTCTAATGGTGACTGACAGCCAATGGATCTCACAGAAGAGGCACAGCAGTGGGAACTGTGCAGTTTGTAGAGAGGTGTGGCTCTGAGCATGACCTAACAGGCTGGATGACATTCCAGTGAGCTTTGGGTATTGACTTCCACGCAAACAGACAGAAAAAACAGCTTCTTCTGTCTTCCATTCAATTACTTCAAAACCTACAAGGAAAGTAGGGGGGTAGAATATCTACCAACTTTTGAATTACGGCCAGATTTGGAGAGAACATAAAACACCAACATTTGCCTTAATTTTTACCTTTACTTCCTGAATGAACATATCAATCCTCATCTCCTATAAGTAAATATTAGAGTTGTGCAGTGTATCAATAAAGATCATTGAATGAAAATATTGTCAAACTGTGCCAGGGCAGTCATTTTGTGAAATGAGAATAAAATGACATTAGATAAGACTTACATATTAAACTCATTATCACCTAAAATATAATGTCTAAATTACCAAAAAATGGGTACATATTAGCATGAAATAAAAAATAAATGTATATCATTGGAAAGAAATTACCTTAAACATAGAGATGGCAAAAGTAAGCAGCCATAAGAATCTTGGTGAGAAAATCTAGGACTATGGCTGTTGGAAAATTAGGGAGAAAGTATATTTCAAAATATTCTCATTAATGACAACATTTTTTCAATGCCAGATCAGTCTATGCTTTGTGTACGCTGATATTAAAAAAGGGTTAATGAAATCTTGTTCTACAGAATTGTTTATTCAAGTCTTAAATCTGTGCATTTTTTTTGCAATAAGGAAGACATCATCAGGAGGGTTTCTGTGTTTTTCTTTTCTAAAACTCATTATCACTCATTTGTAATGCGGAACAGGAAATTTACTGAAGGAATAATGTTCAAAAACAACAAAAAAAGTCAGCAGTTTCATATCAGAGTGATTTAAATGTGAATTATAGGTGAGACAGAGGTTTGAAATACTGGACTGCTAATGGACAAGATAGCATTGCCCAATACATCAGCCACCTATATTTAGGTTAAAACTCCCCCCCCCCCAAAAAAAAAAAAAAAAACAATTATGCGCTGAGTGTTTTCCTGCAATAAGCCATTTGGCCAACTCACTGCCACAATTGATACTGCTGCTTCGATGAAGCCAGCTTCATGACATCAGACAGGAAGCTCGATAGGCCGCCCAATGGAAGCTACACTAGCTGTTTCAAAACCCCACTACAATGCTTAGTGTATTCATGTAGACTGTGTTAACAATGCAGCGTCTTCCTCTACGCTGTGTGTTAGTGTAAATGTAAAGATGGAGCTGAAAGTTGTCCAAAAAAAGTGAAGAGGAAAGGCCTCTACTCTATAGAAATAGGGCCCTACATGAGTGTAAGAAAAAAAATCCCACTTCCAAATAAAAACTAAATCTTAGAACAGAAGAACCTGAAGAACAGTTTGTGGTCTAAAAAGCAATTTTCGATAATGTTACTGGACGTATCTAGTACAGACGCCATATGGCACTCATAGTACTCATACAAAGTCTATCAAAAGCCGCCACGCGTAATCAAAAAAGTTCAATGGACTTAAATCATACAATGACAAAGCCATACAGGAACTAATACCATGACAACAAAATAGATGCTGTGCCATTACACATGAACAGTGAATGCAGTTATAGAAAGCAAAAGCAATAGTTGATGCTCCCCGTTGCATTAGAAACAACTTATAATATAATAATGCTTGAAATGTTTCCACTAAAATAAAGGTTCTCTTAAACTACTTAAAGCTAAAACTCCTGTTATATTTAAACTAAATACGCCATAGTATTTATTTAACTCAGGAGTGGCAGTGACACGACAGCAAGCTCATGATGGGATTGGTAACAATACAGATACTCTTAATGCGGTTTGTAATCTATGAGCAGCGGCAGGTTTACAGGCAGGTTGGTCCCTCCGCTTTATTCTCATTTGTTTTTCTGCATCTGACATCAAGTGCGGCGAAGAAAATGACAGCAAGTAAACGTAGTCATACGTTATTGCTATTTGTTTAGCATCTACAGTATTAGATTTGCAGTCCGTGTTATAATCCAGTATGCTTCTTCTTGTATATAGGGGCAAAGTCACACGGCAGGGTATCAACTCAAAAAGACAGCAAACAAGTTCGGTGGTTTTAGTCCGTCGCTGAGCCGTCGCGGCGGATCGGGGGGGCGCTGCTGCGTCTTTAGCTCCTAAGCTAAAGCTAACAGCTAGCTTAGTGACGGGAACTATCAAACACATACACTCAAATCTACTTGCGTCAAAGGAATGACGCTACACCCGAACGCCGCTATTGATATGCAGTCGTGTGTGCATATAATACAGTGGTTTCACCTGTAATTCGGCCCTCTCCACCTCCCATTGTGCTCTCTCCACTTCGAAACGGGCCCATTCGTGCTGCAGGAAGTGCAAGATCCCCGGGATACTGTACTGCGCCCTAGCCGCCTCCCCGGCGTCGCCATCAGGCAGCGGTCCTTTCCCACTGCCTGGTAAGACTGAGTTGTTATTGTTGTTGAAGAAGACACCGGGCCCTGCCTGTTCGTCCATGGCCGGGCTCGGTGGATTGGTTTGCCCGTTTTCTAACTGGTTCTATGTGCTAGATACAAACGGAAAGGTGGAAGGCTGTCGATAGCAGTACGTCTCCCCGAGTCCGAGGAATGAACTCACTTTCTGACAGCTAGCTGTCATTGTATGACGTCATTGTAGCGGCCCCTCCCACACCATGTTGGCTGGAGGCGTTCGATTCAACCACCAAGATACACCGAAGGAGCATCGTCACGCATCTGTTGTACAAGAGGAAACCTCGTTTCATGCCTGGATTTTAAACCCTATTTATCCCACTCAGTCTGACTACCGGCCGAGTGTGCAACAAAAGGAAGGAAAATACCAGAACACGGTTCAATAAACTTTATTAACATCTTAGACGTGTTTGGAGACCACGATGCCATTTTAAAAGATACGTCAATTTAGCATGAATGCGGCCTGTAACGAGAAATAATTAAAACTCAATTGAAGTCCTTAAATAGTCATGATAGGTAATAAACAACTCAGAAGATAATACATTTTCTTAATGGCTTATGATAGATAAAATCTAATTTGGGCTCATCTTCATTAAATGTAATTTCTCAGTCATTACCAGCATGGCAATGACATTCCTAAATTAAAATCTAAAGGAAAACACATCTGTATATCTATATGCAGTGCTTGTAGGAATGCAAAGACTGGCATACTTAATCAATCATTCATGAACAGGAAGGTTGGCATTACAATTTAAAAAAAAAAAAATCAGGATAACAGAACTACTGGTAAATTAGTAAACTGATTCCCTTTTAAAATGGGCATCAAGTCCAAATAACGATACATTTATAGAAAGTGTACAGATATTCCCGCCAGATTCTTTTGCAATGAACATCCAAAGGATTTTAATAATATTTACATAATGCCTTCTTCTCACCAGTCAAAGACAAAGAGGAGTTACGGAATAAATAAACACATTGAAAAAACTACAGTTGACATGGACATATGCCTCTTGAACACAGAAAAAAACAAAAAAAAGTTAGAAAAGTATAAATCGTCCAGCAGAACACATCTGGAGTGCTCAGAAGAAGCTTGTCTTGAGTTTGATGGTAGGTGCAGCTTGGACAGTGGGCTGGGCTTGCCTTGCTGCAGACTTGGCCTTGCTGCTGGCCTGATTGGCCCTAACTGCAGATTCCAGACGGGTTTTCAGCTCAGGTGCTGCGCTAATAACTGTCTTGAACGCAGCTGGATATAGGGGGCCGATCCGCATTAAATTCTGAAGCGCAAACTCATGCAGGCTTTTGGAGACTTGGGGGGCAGAGGAAATGGCATTTTCATCCAAAAGGTAGGTGATGAGAGTTGGAACAAGAAGAGCCAATAACTGTACACCTGTTGAAGACATTAAGACAAATAGTTATTTAAGTTATAAAAGCCAACACTGGGAGTAACACTAAAGCACTTGTGTCTGTGACAAAAGTGGACTTTTGCAGGGCCATTACTATAAAACTACAAAAGGCGATAACCCTTACATTTTCGATCTCAAGCATGACTTGAATCGCTTAAACATAACAACTACTTATTTCTCATGTATCCTACAAGTAATAAATATTTACATATCAAATAAAGAAAGTATCAGGTAGATAACGGGGATGCTACGTTTCAATTCCAAATCTTTAATCCAAATATGAATCTTCCTTTACTTTCTTGTTCATGCCAGCATATAATACTTCAAAGAAAGGACAGCTGCTAATGAAACCATGGCCACTGCCTGACTTTAAAATGCCAGCGAAACTAAAGTGAAAGATCCTTCTTTTTTCTTCTGAGTCAGCAGGTTGGCATTCTAACATCACAAAATTATGTAAACAACAGAACTGTTGAGCATACACATTGACTCTCTTTGAAAAAAAAAATCTTCAGTTTTCTCATTACAATGATATAGAACATGTCTTTTAGAAGGTATTATTGCACCGATCAATTGGAAAAAAAACTTTGAGATATTATTGCATCAGCATTTCTTTTTCTTTTTTTTTTTAATCCTGGCAAACAGCATTCATGTGTCTCATTCTACAAAATAAGCAGTTACTGTCTACAAACTTTGCTCCAAACTGAAAAATGCTTTATTGTTCAATGCTGGAAATCTTTGAATTGAAGACTGAATTGGGATCTTAACATCAAAAGTGAAATCCAATCATGTTGCTACCACCATGTTTATGGAACCTCAGATTAGAAAACCAATCCTCACAGCCTGGTTACACAACACACCATTCAAAACCAAGTAGTGGTTGCCAAAAGGCTGGCAGCTGCAAACAACAACGCAACCCAGATGTGGCCCAGTATGTGTTTTTATTCCCTGGTGATCTAAATATTAGATTTCAGAGGCAAGTTTGCTGAGGGAAATTTAACGTCTCCAATTAACCTACTGCCTGGTTTTAGACTGTAGGGGGAAACCCCATGCAGCCACAGGGAGAAGATGCATACTCCACACAGAAAGGTACGGAATTGAACCAGGGACCTTCTTGGTGTGAACCGGAGGCACTAACCACTTGGCCACCCTGTCTCCCTGGAGTTTAATGTCTTAATGGAATAAAGAATGCATTTTGTGGCACAGGGATACTTACGGTTCTGCTCCTCACCCATGCTGACTAGATTTTCTAGAACTCTGATGCCCTCCTGAACAGCCTGCAGTTCGGCCGTGGTACCTGGCCGACTGCGTTCCACTCCCTTCAGCTTCTCCACCATTAAAGGTGCTAGAGCGTGTATGTACGGGGTAGACAGGGCACGACTGGAGTGCTGGAACACTGACAACAGGAGCTGATAACAACGGGCCTGAACCTGTGGACAAAATAAGAGACTAAAGTGTCATTTAAAGATGCCACTGTATGTTGTATGTCAATATAGGAGGGGAGACGGAGAGAGAGAGAGAAGCACTGTGGAAAGCCACTTACACTAGAGCGTTTTTGAGTACTTTGATGGATATCAACTGTTTAGTGTAATCATATGGTCATCAAAGTAAGGCTGACATTTTTCTTTAAATTTTCAATCAATTGCTAAATTCCTAATTGTAGATTAGATTTCCTGCTACAAATTTACATGATAGTGTTATATGGTCACTTATCAATTCATATCGATTTCAGGGTTGCAGAATTTAATCAAAATCAATTCTGTGATATATTCACATATTGTACTGTGATGAAACCTATTAGTTGTGGTCTTTCTTATTATAGTGTTATGTAATAAAGTTGTATTCAGGTTGAGCTATGTCTGTAATGAACTCACCGCTGGCGTTGAGTTGAGAGCATTTCGAAAGCGGTCCATGCAGCCCTTCTGCAGGACTGTCACTCCTACAAGTTCATTGCTAGCAGACAGCAGGAAGAGTGTAATCGCTGTCAACATACTTGCCTCATCCATGTCGGGTCTGGATTCATCTACAAAAAAAATGCACACACAAGCATTAACTGTGAATAATGATGCCATGCTTGCAGGGTGTCTTCCCCAAAAACATGCAACAGTTAAAACTGCATACCTGGCTGTGAGTACTCAAGTACAGAGGCCAAGCTGCTTCTGACAAGACCAGTCCACTGTGTCTGTAGACTGTCTATTCGCACCAGTGAAGAAGTAATGATGGTCTTGATGCCCTGCAGGGCAGCGGACACAGGCACAGGCACCAAGTTTTCAGCCGTCTTAACAGCAGTTTCTCTCAGCACACCGGTGATTAGGTAAAGCACAGTTGGTAGTATGGTCATGCTTCCTGTAAAAGGCAGTCCCCCAAAAAACAATAGGTCATTATTTCCCTTTTGACAAAAATTGTTACGATAAGAATATTCATATACACTCAAAAAACACACAAAAGCACTTGAAAGGCTGAAAGGCACAGAATACCAAAATCTGGCAGCTACTCCAAGATAGTATTTTTTAGTTTCAATTGATCTGACCCGAAAAAAAAATGGAGATCAATGTTGAGACAACAGCAGAGACAAAAAAGCCCACTGTCCTTTTGTAAGCATAATTGGTTTACATTTTGCATTGCGTGTGTACAGTTTATTTCTATAGTGTGCCTTTGACCTCACCAGCAGGAGAGCAGAGTGAAGGCAGTTCTGCCAGGATGGAAACTGTATTTGCCACCAAACGCCCACTCTCTTCAGGTAGTTGTTGAGGACTGATGGGGACATGGCTAGGGGACTCTTTTACACGAGTGTTGAGTTGAGGTAAATGACGAACCAAGATGAAAACGAGAAGCTCCATAGCTGCAAACACTAGCGATCGGCCAGGGACAAGCTCCCCTGATTCGCCCCCTTCCCCAAGTACCTGCTGAGAGTCCTTTTCAGCCTCGACTCCTTTTTCTTTGGAAGAGAAAAACAGAAGCCTATATCAATAACAAACATCATTTCAAGAACTACACTGTGAAGTCAACTTAAATTCCAAACAAAATAGGACCTGCAAACTCTTGTTTGCCTGTCCTATTCTGGTCTGACAACCCGTTCAATTGGAAAAAAATTGGGTCAATTGGAAGTGTTATCTCCTGACCATTGCTGATGCTGTTTGCCTGCAGATAGTCCAGTGCTGCCCTTATGGTCTCTTGTACAACCGCAGTGACCTGTAGCTGAACAGCAGGAGGATCCCGGGTCAAGAGCAGCCTGTGGAGCACATTCAGGAGCTCCACTGCCAATAGCTAAGATGGAAATCACAACACTGTGAGACCCAAAGCTTGCTCTGACATATAGAAAGCTGTCTTTTCTGAATGAAAATACTGTGTAGTACCTAAAACTGTAGAATTTATCATCATGGCCCTCTACTAACATGTTAGCTAACAGAAAAGAGAAAATAAAAACAGCTTTCCACTCTTTTCCAGACATTTTTTTCAACAGCTTCTCATGTCTCTCAAAAATAATAACAGTAGATAATTAGACAGCAATGCTGGTGGAGTTCTGATATTGAAAAAAGAATAATGTTAAAAATAATTTCCTGGGACAATACAAAAAGATTTTTGTTTTTCTGCCATTTTCCATGAGCTTTGCAACATAATTAACTGTTTTCCAGGTTTCCCAGACATGACAAGTTTTTTTCAACTTAAAAAAAAACATAATCCACAAGATATTAAAATACATCCATGCACAGGATTTTTCAGTATATTAACGCAAACTTGCCGTTTGTGGGACAGCTATGAAATGTTAACACATTTCAATATTGCCATTATATACAAAACACAATGAAACCAATTGCACAATGGACAAGTAGCCCACCCCCATACATAAACAGTAGTTCCAGTAAATGTAGCAGAGCAGTGACAGCATGGCAGCAGGCATAGAGTCGAATAGAAAGAGAGAGAGACTATGTCCCATTTTAGCAGTTGCAGTCTCTGATGTCCACATTTCTTGACTAAACATGTTATAAAAGGAGTAGATAGACTCCTTTAATTGTCATCCTCCGTTTGTATTCCCTGCGCATTCATTGTTTAATGGAACACTCAAGTGATTCTTGTCAGCTTGTTAGGTCAGGTAACATCATGCATCCTGCCATTTACCAGGTACTTAACACTGTAAAAATGTACCACTTGGATCTGACCAACAAAACAACTATATAAAACAGTCATGTCAAAAGTCCATTCTTTGAAATGGACTACTCTCTTGGAACTCAACCGTTTCTGCGGTTAAGGGTTAAGCTATAAATGTAGTGATAGAATGGGGGAAAAAATATTTGTTTATAGCTCTTAGTTGTTCAATCATTGCTGTTCTTCCTGCTGTTAACATTATGACTTTCCCCACTGCAGGACTAAAAAATGAATATCTTATCTTATCATAAAAGCCAGACTGGAACTCACTGTCAGAGAGTTGAGATTTTAATTATGAAATGTTTAAAATCTAAAACATTATTAAAATGTAAAAAGAAAGAAAGAAAGAAAGAAAGAAAGAAAGAAAGAAAATAATTAAAAATATGATAAAATCAGTTCCAGATTTGGCAAGGTTTGATGTTGCATACAATGTCATTCTAGACTTCCTCCACTACAGCCTTGTCTTTGCTATCATTTCTGTTCCATGAACAGTGCAATTACCTGATCTTCTGCAATGTGTTTCTTAACACATGGGGATTCTAGTAGAGTGCACAGTGCCTGCAGGCAAGACATCACATGTTCAATGGGTTCCTCAGGCCGGGGGAAGCAAAGAAACTCAATACTAACACCTGTTGAACAGAAAACAAAAGTCCAGTTGGGGTGTGTTGACAATTTTTTTATCATAAATAATTGCTGCCAATGTTTGCATATTGCATCTGGATCAGTGGCTGCTGAAAAAACAAAAAGCATTTCCTTATGGAGCTTGAATAAAGTATGAAGATTTCAGAAATATTGTACATGATACTAGAATACCTTTAGTGAGAGCAAAGTAAACAAAAGATAGAAATGATGGCGGTTCTTCTTTACCCAACATTAGATGCATCCTGTCTTTCAGTGACTCCTCAAAGGTTTTTGTGATGGGGGACGATCCTGGAGGAATGCCAGGAGGCTTGGAGGGAGCTTCCTCCTTTCCTTCACCAACTCTAAACCCAGTACTACTGAGCCACAAGGCCACAGCATGCAGGACAGGGGCCCATGAGTTACGGTAATGGAGCCTTGCTGTGTCTATAGTTTCTGGGGTATAAAATGCTCCACCTGACGACACAAGTGAAAAATTGGCCGGAAATCACATTTTTCTTCTGAATTTACTTGCTATTTATCACATGATTATTTTGTATGAGATGCTTAATGTTTGAAATACTGTATCAGAGATACAGTATTTCAAGCAGAATTGTACCAAACTGGTCCAACAGAATTGTACCCGGTATACTTTCTCCAGTGGTGCTCAAAACATCATATTGGAAAATAAAACATTGCCTTCTTATCTATAGATAGCAAAGCCCTGTTTACTGTTTCCAAGGCTTATAGTTTGCCTGTACACTATACATCATTGCACTCCTATGCTTATCAACTATATTTAACTGCAAGTTGATCATATTAAAAAACTTTCGCTAAAATAGGCTATTTGTACTCATTTTTTTGTATTTTTCATCATGCAGCCCCACATCTTTGTGAAACAAGCACTACTTCAGAATATGGCAGTGTTGACATTTTAGTTTTTGTTCTACAGCTTGGACCACTATCTCGAGTAAAACTTCTTTGCCCCTCAAAGTTATGGAGAATTGTCCACACATCTAACAAGATTTCAACTAAGCATGACACAAAATGGAAAATCAAACATCAAAGATGTCTCAGCAGTCAACAGGCAGTACCATCGGGGGGGAGTTGACTGGAGAATTCTGCAGGCAGAGTCAGCAGAGCGTAGTCTCTGAGCATGGCCAGCCAAAGACGGCTGAGGGAGGGCAGCTCTGGCTGCACCAAGGTGATGAGACTGTCTGGTGGAAGGACATCTGCAGCCAGGTCATCCTCATCCTCATCTCCGCTTCGGACTGTTTTGGCAGGCTTAGACTCTGCCTCTTTCTTAATCTTCATTGCTACCACATACACCTATGCAACAACAACCAACAATGATTGAGATTAATTTTTAGATCACATATGATATATCAAAACCTGAGACAGAGCTTTAGTCAGAGTACCAGTCTTCAGTCTCACCTCTGCCCATGCCTTAAGGACAGCCAGTTTCTCCATTGTCGTAGCGCTTTCACTGTAAAGTTGACTGGATGAACCCTTGCCAGTTTGCACCTTGTCCAGCGATGATACAAGGAGGTTGTGGACTCGCCGCAGGTCATTGAGGTCACTCACTACACCACTACCAATCCATGTACTACACACCTGAATTTACATACAAGTATAGAAAAGTCAATTTGGCAAAGTGGAACTTTACCATATTAGGTCAGTAGCTATTTCCCTGTATCCGCTGAAAAGATGAACTGTTTACAAGATAAGATATCAGTCATTTGCCCGTATCAGTTATGCCAAGTCAATCTGCAACCCTATGATGTATTTGATTATCTTCTAGATGTGTATTTGTTATGCATCTGGGATACTCAATTTGGTTTTCCATTCATTTTATCATGGATTATAATATTTGGAGGAGAGAACCCCGAAGACCAATAGTCTCATCTTTTGTCTTTCACAAATACCACAAATTTTCTTAGTAGGCACAAATATTAAAGAAAAAAAAGAGGAGACTGTCAAACAGAGCGCAGGAAGATTTTTTGTTAATACTACTGACAGGTATGTTTGCTTTTCCCCTCATTGCCCCTCATTCATTCTTCACATTAGTATTAGTCAACAAGCATTAAGCCATAAAACTTGTCCAATAGGGTTTTAGAAGAATGATGATTCGCTATGAAGTGCTAATTACTGGTATGTATGTATCCTGGTATGAATGGATATACCAAAAATGTCTCTCAAATGAGGCCATGAAGTATGACTGAGCATTACACCGCCAATAAAATGTCAACCATTGCACATGGTAATATAACATATCTGAACAAATATTCAGAAAGCTGAAACACTTACTTGACATGCTTTGGCTGTTATGTCAGATGGTGTATCAGGTGAAAATGCCGGTC
This sequence comes from Fistularia tabacaria, assembly GCA_901007705.1. Taxonomy (NCBI): domain Eukaryota; kingdom Metazoa; phylum Chordata; class Actinopteri; order Syngnathiformes; family Fistulariidae; genus Fistularia; species Fistularia tabacaria. Next base: position 152,825 of record CAAKHD010001955.1, read on the forward strand.
TGAGTGCAGCTCCAACCTAAATGCATACAAGAAAGACAAGTTGTTGGTTTCTGTCTTTAGAATAGTACAACTTGATTTCAGATTTAGTGCCTTTTCCAGCATGATGCATTTCAAAATTTCTTAACTTACATTGGCCTGGTATTGTTCCAAAATCACATGCCCCGGGAACTCTGGCTCTGGTACTGAGGCAAACTTTTTAATGATGTCCTCCAAGGCCTGCAGGCCAGCCATCCTCAGCTGGTTACTGTGGTCTGTGGCAGCCATGAAGGCCATGCGAATGAGGTCAGACAAATGTAGCACTAGCAAGTCTCCTGTTCACATAGAGGGGAAGAAAGTTATTCAAATTTATCAGTCAAAAAATGACAGACTTCAACAAGTGTCTAACCAAGACAAGTGATTTGAAGATCATTGTAATATTTGCATGAGTGACCAATTGATGACGATCTGATGTTGGACATTTATAATTGCTTCCTCCAAGGTCTCTCTGTGTCCATTCACTTTCCATTCCATCTGATAGACTTGCCAGACACATAACCCAACAAACAAATAAGAAAATCTAGCTTGCTTCTGATGTATAAAGACAATTTACATTTTATATTCAATGACTAGAGGCAAAAACCATTGAAACCGTGGTACCAATTAGGACTGAAATTTAAATTAGGTTTACTGAAGAGTTTCAAAGCATTAACTGGAAACTCTAGAATGCAAACGCATTAGCTACTCAATCCAAGTCACTATATTTGGCAAAATGAGTTTCAGAGCTGAAAAAACAAACAAACCACTCTTTAAGCATAGCATGATGTCTGCAAAACTGCACCTTATTTCATATGGGTTATTATAAGGACTTGCTTGTCTGTTCATCACAAAACCCTTATACTTCCACCATTGTCCAATCTTTATGTAAAGATACACAAATACGATTCTCAGCAGATTGCAATGAACTTGACAGTTGGTCTACTGAAAGGGCAAATACTTCCATCGGGGTCAATGTAAGTGAAATTTTTGAAATACTGTATTAAATAGCTCTGCCAATAAATATACTGGAGTTTTATTTATACTCTATCAAACCAGTAAGTTCCTTAAATTAAGGGTAATTGGACTACCATAATCCTGAGGACTACAAACATAAAAAACATACCCTGAGAAAATGGAACAAAATATTAATATCAACATAACTATATTAAATGGTCCATGTGGTGTTAAGACTTGCATATGCCCATTTGAAGCACAGAAATTTGAAGAGCCTCAGCCCTTGAGAATATACTGATAGTTAGTCACTCCAAACATAAATATAGCTCAAACCCATAAATTATCAATGAATCTCTTGACGGTATGTGTTGTGTTATACCTCTGGGGTTCTTGGCTTGTGCAGAGCGAGCAACTGCCAGGTCAAAGTGGGTTTTGTCTGCATTCTCACACAAAATTATGATGCGACACAGGCAGTCAGCAGCAAACACCCGTGTTACCCAGCGTGGTGCCACAGAGGGTTTGGACTTATCATCTTCACCGAGGCCTGTGAACATTGTGTCATCGTCCATCTCATCTTTTTTCTCAGAGTCTTCCTCGTCCTTTTCCACTTCAAATGTAACTGCTCCTCCTCCAACGTCTGGAAAGGGAAATGAACATACGTAGAAATCTAAAACAGAAAACGTTTTCCACCCGGTTGTCTCAATTTTTTTATTCATTGAGAGTTACTGACGGATATAATGTTACGCATTACCCCTTGCAGGTGAACTGAAAAGTGGAAGCAAGACTTAGCTGGAGACTGATTCAATATATCAGCTCATTACTTTGTGAAATCCTCTGTTTCCATGTTACTGTTTTTTAAAGTCACCTGTTGTTGCCGCCAACACATCCTTGCAGAGTTTGAGCCAATGGGAAAGCTTTTCCACAGCAAGAGATGACAGCATGTGACCAAGTGTGTCATGGATGTCGGAACATAGCTTTCTGTCTGTCTCTCGATCCAGCATCCCAAATAGAGCACCCTCTAGACCTGTCTCTGTAATGTTCAGATCTGACCAAAGGACAAAACAAACAAAACGTGAAACCCCCAGTGCCTCACTGAAATAAATGCTGTTGTTGGCCTAATGTTCTGTACTTACTGATTATTGTATTCTCTTTGCCATCTCCTGCTCTCTTCACGAGGCTCATGGCATACTCACATACCTCAGCAGCCTCCCTCTGAGCAAGTTGTCTTAAGCAGGCCACTGCCGCACGACGTAGCAGCAGGTGAGAGCTGCACAGGTGCACCTGCAAAGTTCAGATCATACAGCATACTGTGCACAGCGTACTGTGACACTTATTGGTTTGTCTGAACTAAATACGGACAAGTAAAAATCATTTTCAAATTTCCCATGTTATCTTACACAGAGACAAGGCACCAAGCTGGACAGGTTGACGTGGCGGGGAGCAAACATGTGAAGCTGCTGCAGACATGAGATGGCAGCTGCTTGCACAAGGGAATCAGAGTGATCCTGCATTATGGCACAGCCGACCAGGCAGGATGAGCGGATAGTGGAGATTGTAGTACCATTTCCTAGCAAACACATAGGCACAGATTTAGTCATTTTGAGTCCGAGGCTACACGTTGATGATGATGCCATCTGCTGGTATGAGAAGGTGCTTATTTTCTTAGTCTTTAAAGAGAGGACAATCAAAATCAGGCAATGAATTCAAGAGGGTTTTAGATAAATTTACCCTGTAACTCTGGCCCGACTGTGGTAATAAGTGCTCCCAAGCAACGGCCCAAACACTGATGCACCTCTGTGTGAGATGGGGGCACAGTGAGTAGTAGTGTAAGGACCAATGACAGGGTAGGCTCCACATAGCCTCTGTACATTGGGCCACTGGAATCCACGATCAGAGCCAGCGAGTGCAGAGCCCATGTCTGACAAGAAAAGTTATAAAATCAGACAGTGCATAACCTTATAGAATTGTATTTTCATTAAAATGATAAAAGACAAAAAAAACTTGTAATCCAAGTCAATCAAGATTTCACTGAATAACAATCAAAGAGAGCGCTGAATTTTCAAATACTAAGTCCCTGAATAATATGCGAAATCCATTCATTCATGGTCTGATGTTACAAACCTGGACTTCATGAGAGGATCCATCCTGGGCCAAAGCTAATAGAATGCTTACGCTGGTCTTTAAGTGCTGGCCAGAGCCAATTCCACCAACATATCGATGCAGACAACCAAGAGCTAGTGAATGGCCTGTCCTTGATACTACATCACGGGCAGATTTTAATCTGTAAAACAGGAGAGGAAACAATATAGATCACTTGGTTTAAGTGTAAGAAAGAAGGTGAAACAAATTCCTGATAATTATCTGATCTTGATAAAGAAAGGATTCAGCTATGTGATTCTCACTTGTCAAAGCTGGTCTGTGCCATTCTGGCAATGAAAGTTGCCTCTCCCACCACTTGAGCCATTCTGCCAAGGGCTTCACCGGCAGCACAGCGCAAGATGGGATTTGGATTGTCCAATGCTCCCATAACCAGGGCCAGGGCAGACTTTCGCACTTCCTCAGGCCCCAAAGAACTCTTGTTCTCAGCCAAACCCTTCATGGAGAACCAGATAAAAAAGGAATTCATTCTTTCTCTACATGTCAGAGGAGTAATGAAACAACTCTCACATGAGAGTATTGTAGTGAACTATGACCCCTATTTTTTACCTCACACACACACACACACACACACACACACACACACACACACACACACACACACACACACACACACACACACACACACACACACACACACACTTCATCACTAGCATTAAAAATATATTCAAATTTTTGCTACGATGCGGTTAGAAACATAAATAAAAACCCTTTAATCATACTTATTCAAGCGCTATTGTGAAATATATTTT